>JAVTVY010014852.1:0-61021 GCA_036873755.1 Hanleya hanleyi | reverse complement strand
GTACGACACTCGCCTTGCCGGAGACGATAAGCTGTGCCTTGTCGCTGTGTGCGTTGTAATCGAAGTCCACGTGATTCTTGAAGGGATAGGCTTTGATGGGTCTTGAAGTATTCGTCACCCCCCGTAGCGCCTTATAATGCATCAGTCTTGACAGTCCACCCATGAACTCTTTGGGGGTATCGTATTGGCCTTCGGGCAGGGTGAGTCGGGTGTTTTTGCCTTCGTAGGTCACCTCGTACCACACTTCATTGGCTCGCACGTTTTACCACGAGTAAGGGTATTGGATATCCACGAGGCCGCATTCCCACCGGCCAGGTAAATGTAACGGTTGCGGTAACTGGGTGACGTACTTGGCCACGGTGTTGTCAGAAAACACATCCAGCGAACTGTTACTGGGTAGGGTCAGGTAAAACATGGCGACTGAGCTGTCCTGCTGCTGCTGTTGGTTTTAATAGGTGTTCCAGGCCTTGGGCGGTTGTGTCCGGCGTCGTGTTCGTCGGAGTTTTGGGGGGTGACTCCGGTTCCCAGTCGGCTTCCCAAGAAGGTTGTGGTGAGAGTCGTGGTGCACGACTCGGCGATTGCTGGGTTTGCTGCATAAAGGCCCAGCGGTGGGGGTTCCCCCACCAATTCCTGTGGTACATGCATGTCTTTCAAGCCTTGAGCGAAGACCTCCCATCCTCGAGGATCGGTGTACGATCTGCGTTGACGCATCAGATCATTCACTAAATCCGTCATGTGGGTGCCGGGCACCACCTGATTCTGTACCAGGAGTTCGCCTTTATCATTCCAAGTCATGTTAGGATTCTGTTTCATCCGTTGTAATACCAGGCCAGCTTGTTTCTTGAACGAGGCAGGTACACTCTTCAGCACTTCGCCTTCCACCCACTGTGGGGCTGTAGGGGCTACCCCTGGTAATGGCGGCTGTTGGAACGGTGCTGAGGTCAGCGGTCTGTCACGTGGTGGTGGTGGTGGTGGTGGTGGTGGTGCTGTTGCTGGGGTAGACAGCATCATGATGTCTTGCCGGTATCATTGAAAATTGTTGACCGCTTCTCTCTTGCAGGAAACAAGCCTATGTTTATGTATACTTTTGTCTTTTTGAATTTGGTGCTAATACTGTTATATGGAAATGGAATAGGTCTTTGGATTATGGACGCGGATATTCTCTAATGGACGACGGCTGGATTATGAATGACGGACTAGACGCTTGTAATTGCATTGGTCCATGAACGTCATGTACCGTTGAAGCGTCTCATTGTACCGTTGTACTTTCTCACTGTCGCTTAACCCCGGTCTCTGTAAGATCTGTTGCATCTCTCCATCGAGGCTGTTTATGGTCTTCACCGTAGGTGGGACAGGGTAGGGTGATTGGAGGTTTTGCAGGAACCGTGGTTCGACGAGGACCATTTTTTTCGTGTGGTTCATTGTCGGCCGAAGAGTCCACCTAATACTGGACCCAACACGGAAGCGGCCAACGGTGCTAAGATGGCCCCGAGAAAGCCGCCTTTCTGTAACACCTTTTTCTTTTGTGTTTGATGGACCCGCTTGTGGACTAGGGTTCGGAGACCTGTCTTATGCTTGGCCAACTTGGTCTTCTGAGCCGGAGTCAGTGGTACGTTGCCTTTTAACAGGTTGTAGCCGATCTCGCACAGACAGCGTACAAGGTCAGGGTCCGCACCGCGTACAATGGTTCGGACTAACTCGGGTGGGGCCGTCTTCAATACACGGAGCGTGGGAGCGCGCTTCCGTACTCGCGCAGACATCCTGTACAACTAATGCTAGAACCCACAACTCTGCCCTTTTTATCCACCTCACAGACAAAGTCAACCCTGCTGTGGTATTCATTCTTTTTATTATTCCCCATCATCAAACACACAGACCCCAGCTGGGGGCGCCACTGTGGATGTGTTTACATTATTTTTGCATGTACACGTGGTGGGTCTTTCCGGGAAAGATGCAGGTCCGTAGTCGAACGTGGTCGGGGGTGGCTTGCTTGAGGTCGAAGAGCATATACCCGTGCTGAGGGGTTGTGGCATCTTTGAAGGCCTCCAACGCAAACGGTGTGCGGCCGGGATACATCTGTCTCGCCAGGTGCAGCAGTTGAGTGGTATCTCTCGGGTTTTTGAAGACCACCAGGTAGTGGGCATTTAAGCCGATATTCCGATGTTCTTTGTTTTTACTGAACAGATTCTGCACAATGTAGATGATGCTGAGCCGTCGATGATGGCTGCCTTTGGTAAAGAGTTGGGTGACCCGTGCATCCGTCTCCGCCATGAGATCATCCAAAACCACCAAGGTGCCGGGTTCCAAATCGGCCAGGTTGGGTAGGCCTTCCACGAACGTGATGTGGGGCATTGCTGCATACGCTTCCTGCCATTCTCCGTAACACCACACGACTCTGGCAATGGGTGGAGTGATCATGCTGTCGGCGTGTTGAAGGAGCTTCCTGACGAAGTGCGTTTTGCCGGAGCCCGTCGATCCTGCGATGACGCAAGTGAAGGGATGCTGCCACCCAGGGTCCATGGTTCGAGGTCTATCCGTTGTCGTGGTAACCCGCTCTTGTAAATTTCGTACGAGTGAACTGGAGTGGTGGCGGGTACAACGTCGGTCGTCGTTGTCTGTTCACTGTCAGGGATGATGATGGTGGTGATGGGTACAACGTGGGTGGTCGGTTCACTGTGAGGGATGAAATCCGGTGGGTGTTCAGACGTAGTGGGCGTACTTGGTGTAGGTGTAGAGCTCGACGTGGCTTGTACGCGGGGTGTGGTGGTGGTGGTGGTAGTGACCGGGCTCGATACGACTGGTGCTCTCTGTAGACCGGTTTCGCTGGTGCCTGGTGTTCTCAGTTGGTTAAGTAACGTGCTGACATAGGCTACGTCGTAAAACACACCTCCGTACAACACACTCAGCAGGGTTAGCAATAGCACCCCAAAGACCACTTGCGCTTTGCGCGTTTTGCGAGACGCTGTCTTCAGAGGCAGCTGATGTTGGTCCATAGCACTGTGGTCGGATGTGGAATGAAGGAGGACGGCAGTGGTGTCTGGTTTTATAGTCGTTTCACCTGGTTGGCCGCGACCCAGGAATTGAAGGAACTGGGCCAACCTTGCCATTTCACGAAATGAAACAGTTTGCCACGTTGACGTTCCGTTTTCAAAATCTGCTCCACCGTGTAGTAGTCTTGCTGTGTTTTTACAACAGGCTGTAATTCCGTCTCGTAAAACGTCCCCAGCAACGTTTCCCCTTGGAGATCTTCCAGTTCATAGACTCACCGCTGTCGGGGTAGGCGCCGTTTAATCAGGAAGTGCTCATCGCTCCAGTTGGGCAAGTAACTTTTCTCGAACTTGCCCTTGACTTTACTGATGCGTACAGGGTCCCCGACCTTGAACATCTCCTTCGGTGCTGGTTGCGATGGCCTGGGTACAAGACACGCCGGACTTGGGCTTCATTGCGTTGGGTCACGGTAATGGGGGCTCTCTCTATACTTCGATGATAGGCTCGATTGTAACCCCTCACCAGTTTCGGGAGAACATCGATGTACCGCCTTGTATTCTTATAGGTGAAATATTTATACATGCGGCCTTTGAATGTCTTGTTGAACCTCTCCACCACGGAAGCCTTGGTCTCGTTGTACGTATGGAAGAAAAACACCTTCTGTTTCTTGAGAAAGGCTTGGAACGGTCTGTTGAGGAATTCTGTGCCTTCGTCGGTTTGCAAATACAAAGGTTTGCGCCCGGTCTTGAAGATGTCTTTGAACGCTGCTATGAGATTTGCCCCCGTTTTCGTCCGGATGGGTACCACCCACGCATACTTGGATAGGATATCGATGCACGTCAAGATATACCGATTCTCATCGTTGTGTTTGGCAAAGGCGCTCATATCGACCAAATCCGCTTGCCACTGGGCATCTATCCCTCCCACGATGACCCGGTTCCGTAGAAAATGGCGACGGACAGATCGATGTAAGGTATAGGTGTCTTGTCTTCTTAACCAATCTCGGACTTGGGTACGTTGTACCCCCTGGGGTTTGGCCGCTCGATAGAGAGCCGACAATGCACTATAGGCCACCGGACTGTCGGGACTGTAGTATAAGTTATCCAACACCTTCTCCCAGCGCTTCATGGTGACAAAATGATGATGGACCCTGGCTCTATCGTTTATTTATAACGGGTATATCTTGGGCCGGGTTTCTTTCTGATTTTCTTCGTGGACTTCCACAGTGGCCATGGTCAATGACCAGTCCAACTCGTCTGATGACCGCTTGATAAGCACTTCATCCACATCCACCACGGCATCTTCCAATGCAGACCATAGATCAGGGTGAAGGGTAAAATGCACTGTGCCTCCATCTAGCCGAGCGAATTGAGCAAAGAAAGGGCCGCGTCGGATGTACACATCGTGACACAAGTGGATGAGGTCGCCGTCCAGTTCACCAGACAACACCCGTTTGAATTTGGTCCAGCCCTCCCGGGACGGACGAATGTGAGCCGGGCACGGTTGTGTAGGGTCCGTGTCTCCCACCACCTCCTCCATGATATCGACCTTATCCGCATACACGTGCAGGAAAACCTCGGGGGTCAAGCTGAAATACGCCAGTACTATATGCTCCTCGGGGGTCAAGCTGAAATACGCCAGTACTATATGCTCCGTCATGGTCAGTACGTGAATGGTACCAGATTTCACTGTCTCTCGTATTTATAGGGAGAACCCCGTGAGATCAAAGGATCAGGTGGTCATGTCATTGGGCTGACTGAGTCTAGCCGGGTAATCAATGGCATCGTCATGGGGTTCAGCCAGCGCGTCTTCCATAGCACGAACCCACGCCAATTGGTCGGGTGATCGGTCGTCCGGTGTAAACAACTGGTCCACAATAGGCACTACTTTCTCCAAGGCTGACCACACAGAGGGGCTTAGGAGGATACTTCGCGCAGGCTCTTGGTAGCGGCCCACACGTATGAAGAGGGGCGGTACGGAATATACGTAGATGGCATTGTCCAGGTGGATGAGGTCTCCGTCCAACTCACCGCTCAACACCCGTTTAAATTTAGTCCAGCCATCACGCTGTAGCGTCACCGTATTCGATAGCATCTCAGCGGGCGCCCAGTAAATAGCTTCATCGTCTTTCACCAGGGTGACTTTATCTTGATAAACGTATAACCCCACACTGGGTGTAAGAGGCAGGATGGCTCGTAGGTAGGTTGACATGCTTGCTCTAAATGTCGAACGGTGAATGACACACACTCTGTCTCATCCCTCGTATTTATAGTGTCAATACCACAGCGCCAGGGTGAATAGGGCACAGACTAGTATGAGGCCAACCAGCCGGCGCTGGTTCCGGCGTGAGCGCTCCTGGTCCATAGCGCGAGCATCAAGGATGGCTGTCATAGTCCAGTAGTGGTGAGTGATGGCACGCCTCTCCATCGAGTGCACTCTGTGGAGGACCGCTTCTGTGAACTCGTTCAGGATCTGGCGTCGTCCCTCGTTGTCATCGCCATCTGCAAACATGGACCGGACCACTGCTCGGTAACCCGTGAATGAATTCACCACGGTAGCATACTGTAAAATGCGAGTCGCATGGGGCTGGATCTCCGCCATGGCTCTGTAGAAATGAAGGTGTGGGATTCAGAGGGACGTGTTTTATAGACCAGATGTAGCTCTACGGGTGTAGTCCGTGATACGTACTATTCTGATGGGTTAGTCCAAAAAGGGAGCAACAACAACAACAACAACAACACAGATTACAGATCAATCCTTTTATTATGCGTGAACAACATAGAAATGCATGTACTGACCTGTCTGTGGGAGGTTTCCCACAATGGCGTTCACCTTCGCGTCTTTTCGTGTACGTCTGTGTCTTTTCGTTAAAGTCCGTGTATTTTCGGTAAAGTCCGTGTCTTTTCGGTAAAGATACCTCACTCGACCCCATCCCACCATTTTATCTAGGGACTACTTTTTCTCCGCGGAAGGTTTTTCCCGCGACCGAATCACCGCCAGACATGACCGCGGATGAATACATCTTTCACATCTTGCACTCACTCACACCGGCCGTCCGCCATCTTGTACCCATCACCCACCACCCACACGCCGCCATCTTGTACCCATCACCCACCACCCACACGCCGCCATCTTGTACCCATCACCCACCACCCACATGCCGCCATCTTGTACCCATCACCCACCACCCACATATGCCGCCATCTTGTACCCAGCACCCACCACCCACACATTGCCGCCATCTTGTACCCAGCACCCACCATCCACACACACACGCCGCCATCTTGTACCCAGCACCCACCACCCACACATTGCCGCCATCTTGTACCCAGCACCCACCACCCACACATTGCCGCCATCTTGTACCCAGCACCCACCACCCACACATTGCCGCCATCTTGTACCCAGCACCCACCACCCACACACACGCCGCCATCTTGTACCCAGCACCCACCACCCACACATTGCCGCCATCTTGTACCCAGCACCCACCACCCACACATTGCCGCCATCTTGTACCCAGCACCCACCACCCACACATTGCCGCCATCTTGTACCCAGCACCCACCACCCACACATTGCCGCCATCTTGTACCCAGCACCCACCACCCACACACACACGCATGCGCACACCACCAATTGTGACGTCACCACAGGTTCTGCGCATGCGCAGTGAGGCGCTACTTTGCCAATTTAGCCTTTGTATACTACTCATATATAACAAGACGAAAATGAATAATTCATTCAGTCCACAACCCTAATGTTCCAGACCAGTGCTTTCCATGTATACGAGTGCACGTTCAATATCTTCACTTGCTGTTTCTGTGGTTTATCTGTTTACATATCGTAAATGTTATGTGTAAATAAATCCAAACGCTGTTATTTAAATGAAACGTTTCCAATAAAATCGAGTGAATACTCTTCTGAGAATGTAGTAAATGTCACCGGAAAGTACTTTTCTCAGAACGCATGAACTTCCGGTTTTCTTCTCTTCCATTTTCTGGGAAATGGATGAGACACTGTTCAGTCTATTTTAATTTGACACAAACGCATAGCAAGGTAACCGCCGATTCCTATTTTGTTAATGGTTGTAAACATAAGTTGTTAGTATCTGTACAGTATACGTTATTCCCCTCATCTCTCCTCCTGGTTTAACAAAACGTATACGTTGATTCATGCAAGGGCTATTGATAAGTTCTCAGTATAATGGTGCAGGTTTACTCATCTGATCCGTGTATTTTACTCTTTACAGCTGTTCAGGGTGTTGTGAAGTACACCTGAATCCCTGAAACAAGATGGACTTTTATAACGAGACCATGGACAATGGTTCAGTCAGCAACATGGACCCGAAGGAGGACTTTAGAGATATTATGAGCCACAAGTACTTCCGGTTGTCTCTCACCAGGACGGCATTTCAGATTTTCCTCTGTATCCTGGGAATTGTGGGTAATTCCACAGTACTGTGTATATGTCTCAAAAAGAAGAGTAAGAATTCTGCGATAGTTTACATCGGAATTCTTGCCGCTGTGGATTTATTTACCTGTGTGATAATCATCCCATTTCAGATGCACAACTCCTGGCACTATTATACGTACAAAAGTGAATACGCCTGTAAGATATCGGAATGGTTCAAGATGGCGGTACTGGCGGCATCGTCACTCCTCTTCATGGCCATTGCGGTGGACCGATACCAAGCCATCTGTAAACCATTCCTCTGGAGGAATATCAAAGCCAGACGTGCCCTGATAATGTCGGCCATCTGTATCGGTCTCGGCTTTATCCTCATGTCTCCGGAACTGATTATGATAGGCATTCAGGATTACAATCTCAATGAAACCATCATGAAATTTCATTTCACACCGGAAGAGTTGGAAGGGGTGGATGTCATGTCTGTGAGCACTTGAACATCTATGACTGGGAGCTGTCCGTCTTTGCTTACGTGGCCCTGGCTCTCTTTGTGACCCTTGTAGCCGTAACGCTCGTCTGCTATGGACGTATATTTGTGGCCATGAGGCGACAGAGTCGGACGTTCAGAGACATGTCACTGGTCAGGAGGGAGAGGATGAAGTTAATGCCATTAAAACCAAAGAGTCGTCCTGCTGAGAACGAGGACTCTCCTGTCCTCCCCCCTCGTAGTGTGGATATGGAGATTGGTTCTGATGCTAGAGACTATCCAGATACGCATTCCAGTTCAAGTACGCTTAATAGCACGATCGTGGCCGGAAATTCAAATAATATAATAAGAAATGGCAAGTCAGTGTCCTGGTCTAAAACTTCTGAACTCGAATCGGAAGTTCCGGTGAACCTTAGACATAGACGATCCAATGATACAGTTCGTTCTGTCTCGTTGTCGGCTTCAGCTATCCGAGACGGACAATACCTGGTGGCCAAGACTCTGATGATAGTCACTATTGTATTTTTGTTGACATGGTTACCCTATTGGATAGTGGGTATATACGGGTTATTCGAACCACACTATCACATAACCTCTTCCGCAACACTGACAGCCATACTAGGATTCCTGGAACAATTGTTCTTTATTAATAATGCTGTAAATCCGTTAGTTTATATTTTGTACAGCCATGACTTCCGCGAACAATGGAAAGACTTCTGCAGAAAATTAATCTGCCGATTTTAACAAAAGATGACATTTGGATCTCGTCCATATGAAAAAAACAGACTAGTCATTTTGTACTCAAAAATTCACGTTCTGCTGTGTATGGAAAGCAAAGATTGTTTAATACTCGTTTCATATTGTCTCGTATAATTTTAGGTAGAAACAGATTTTAGACATTTCAATACATGAAGCCAGCAAATATAATTTGTGAGCATGTCAGTATACATTATCGTTCTCGAGATTAGCCATGTCTCATCTTGTATTGCGCACAGTATCCTGAAATGTACTTTTCGTCTTGAGAGAAAGTGAAACGTCAATAAATTGAACTTATGTTATTTATAATATTCCACTTCGATTTCGGAGAGCTCAAAAATGCCTACACAAACATCATTAAACGATTAGAAAGTAATAGAGCTGTAAGTGCGTGAATACGCCCGCTGTCAGTACATAATGCGCATGTCAATGGAATTCTGAGCTGTCTCACTTTTAAGAGAGTGGGATAGAATGCGATGACATATATGACCATATAACATAATTTTTCGTGATTCTGTTATCAGTTGTAAAATATTACAAATTGCGAGCTTTAGAATGAGATTCATTGATTTCCGTTCTCTGGAATATGGTGTGGAATAAATGTGTCAGAAATGTTGTCGAATGCATACGGGATGTGAATAGAGACTAATGAGATGACGGCATAAGTGCGATGTTCCTGCAACGGAGGTCAGGCCGATTTGGTAGATGGTTCACAGTTGACAAAACAGTACGGCGGACTTAATTATCGAATTTGGTTGGCGTTTTCAATTCATCAAAGAATTATTTACGCCAGTCTCTATAACTTCTAGGTTCATCAAAAGATCGCGTGTTAAAAATGTATGTGCTCGACGTACTGCTTCCTCATCAGTGCCAAGTATCAACACGCACCAACAGCAGCAAGCAAAGCCAAACACTCACCGCTTCTCCCTGAATTATTTTCAATAGTAATGTTCAGATTAAATATAACATAATTTGAAATTAAAATTTAAATCATACAACACTTTTAAACTTGTAGAAATATTTACAGTTATTAAACAATCTGAAAGGATTTTATATAACTTTATAGTCAAAGTTCAATATTTAAAAACTTCAATTTACTTTGAAAAAAGAAAAAATCTTTATACATTATATTTCCGTACCAGGGTATATTATTGTCATATACCGGTAGCCATAAAAAAAAAATCATAATTCTTTGAAGAAATCAAATCTCAATTATATATATATCTCAAATATCGATATATGGACCCTTGATGAGCGGTTCGATTTCGAGCTACAGCACATTGAATCCGGAATGTGCAAAAATACCACCCGTGACCATGGCAACAGCTTGGGGGCGGGTCATGAAAGAGGAGGAAAATAGATTTTTTTTCTAAAATGTTGCCAGGTTCCTTCATAATTCTCCAAGTCAGATATTTTGTTAGGGAAAAATACCAACCATGCAAATCTTGAGAATCTTCTATGGTCAGTCAAGTTCACCGGAAGTTCAAATCCTCAAAGCGTCAGACCTAAATCATGGTGGATGTGAGGCGCCATGACGTCGCGTCTGGTGATCACGTGAGGTTACTTCCGGTCACTTGATTGGTAGGGTGGATGTAAAAGTAGCATTTTTCGGAGAAAAAATGCGGAATTTGACAACCAAATTTTACAACAAAAAATTCGGAAAAAACACGTCATTGGGTCTGGGTTGCGCCATACGTGGTCCAAACGGGTCGTACATTGAGTTGAAGCGCTCGTCGAGGTCGGGCACGTGACTGGCGGATGAATGTAAATGTAAGATTTTCCGGGGGAAAATGCGGAAAAACAGACCTTACACCCAGAACAGCAGAACAACCCCGTAAAATGGGTCTAGGTGGGCCCTGCGTGGTCCAAATAGGTCGTAGAGCATCTCACCGTGAAGCCCCCGGCATGTAGACTACCACTGGGGTGATATTGACTGGAAATGACGTCATGGTATGCATGCGCAGTCGAGGCGGCATAGCGAAAGAGGGCACTTTCGGGGAAGGCAGGGGCGTGAGTACATGGAGTAAAGTGTGTCTATGTGTATTAACACTGGGCCAAATGGGTCGTACAGTGTTTCGACTTACAGTGCTCGTCAAGGTCGGTCACGTGACTGGCGGGTGGATGCAAAACTAGGACTTTCCAGAAAAATGGACTTTGCATCCAGAATTGCGGCCTTGAAACCCATGAATCATCAGTTCTTGTGAAGTACATGGGTGGATGTGGATATGTTATCAATCGGGCGTACACCGTAGGCGGGGTCTGTTTCGTCGGCAACGTCATCGTGCACATCGTCACTTGCTATAGGGACGCATGTTGTGGACGTTTTGGGAGATAGATGGGTCATATGTGGACGAAATGTGGTGTGCTGGGTCTCGCCATGAAGCCCACGTAGGTAAACTACGATGGGTGTGGTTTGGACCAAAAAAAGAAAAAATGACGTTATGGCGTAGTAGCGAAAGATGGCATTTTAGGGTTACGCAGGTGCGGGCTTCAGCGATTGAGGGGCCATTCTGGGTGTAAATATGGCGTAGAGTGTCTCGTTTCGATGTGACAATAGACTCTCGTGACTCTCAATAGATTCTCATAGAATAGACTAGGACTAGGGAGGAGATGAAGGGATGGCATGGTGCGCATGCGCATTCGAGGAGCAGTAGAGAAAGGTGGCATTGTACCGGTGCCCAGGGGTGTGTTTGAGCAATTTAGGGACCATCCAGGGTTCAAACATGGCTTACAAGTTGTCACATTGAAGCGCTCGTGGTCCTACTTCCAAATATGGCGTGCATGATGTCGTCTTCATATCCTCGGCATGTAGACTATGTTGGGGTGCTTTGGGCTGGAAGTGACATGGTGCGCATGCGCTGTCTAGGAGTTTTAGCAAAAGAGGGTAATTTAGGGGTGCGCAGGTGTGCGTTTGAGCGACTTATTCACCATTCTCTGTCACATATGGCATACGCAAGGTGTCATAGTGAAGCGCTCGTGACTTCGATGGGCGTGGTTTGGACCAAAATGGTGGTGATATCATGGGCATGCGTACTCGAGGAGTAGTAGAGATTGATGACAATTTCGTGTGCGCACATTTTGCTTTTTGCACAAAATTGCACAATTTTTCATATTGCTCATTGCACATTTTATTATCCACTCCACCATATCGGGTGAGCCGCATTTGTTGTGCTTACAATTAATGCTATTGTCCGTGTATCAGACGCACTGTCGGCTGGTCTTGTCCAATCAGAACTGCCCTTGTGTTGCGTAAATCTTTGGCCATCTTCCTCTTGTCCGTTAGACGCATCGTGGGCCGTCCTCTCGTCCCAGTCCCTAGACCTCCACAGGCAGCGCATGATACTGTAACGTCAACATATCCTTAAAATAAATGTTTTCGAATTTTGACCTCATTTTGCAGAGCTTCCGTGGGTGCTAACCCCATATCCTCTACCAAGTTAGACTCGGTCTCCACAATTGACCTATGCGTGGAATCTCTTTTCATTTCTAGCTACAGCAGGCTATATTTTTTTAAGAACGCCATGACTGTTTTCTTGATGTGCGAAAGCAATGCGGAGCTTGCACAATACAATGTAGCCAATGAAAGACCCGGATTTTCACTTCCTTTATGCCATTTCACACCTTTCTGATCCAGCTAACCACTCATTGTCCAGAGGTGGTATTTTCTGTTCACTCCGTGTCTCTATATTGCATAATTGGGGTTGGTATTATAGGAACAACAGAGTAACGCCCACCATCAACAACTATCAACACGTTTCAGCACCATAGAGAGATAGCCCAGTGCATTGGGCTGAATGATCACGTGACATCCCATGGAATTGACACTAACTCTTAGAAATGTAATGACGCGCGCCGTCATGCCTTAAGCCCCATCATTACGCATCAACGCTCGTCTTAACGCCTCAACACTATTATAACGCCCTCGTAACGCCATAACTCGGAAGTGATGCCATCGCACAGATATGTTATGGCGACTCTTGATGAAAGTGACGCGGTTGCCGGAAGTGACGTAAATCAGCAGAAGCGAAGACATCGCCATAAGTGACGTCATCACCGGAAGTGGCGTCATCGGCGGGAGAGACGACATGGCACATGGTGACTCCACTTGGATCTTACATCTTGTACGCGAAAGGGAGCACCAAGGTCCAGCTCGGGACGTCACTTCCGCCAAGGACATAATTTCCTGTGATGACGTCACTTCCCGCAATGATGTCACTTTCATGAAGTCAAAGACCAAAACGCGTGTGTACGATGACGTTCGTTCCGCGTTATGGCGTTACGATAATGTCATAGGGCGTTGAGAGTTAAGGCGTTGAGACGCACGTTGAGGTCTATCGACGGGCGTAAAGTCACAAAGACAGACGTTGACAGACATACATTTTGACCAATCACAGCTTCTGATCTATCTCTCTTGGACATTAAAGCGCTCAGATAGGTGTTTGCAAGCATTACTGTCTTACATCTGTGATACCAACCCGAAATGCGTTCTCACATCAGGAAAAGAGCCATGGCGATCTTAGAACAGTACATTTTGCTGCCGCTAGAAATGATTTGAAATCCCACGCCTAGTCCATCGTGAAGACCAAGAACCACTTGATGGAGCATATGGGGTTACCACCCACAGAGGCTCTGCAAAATGCAGTTAAAATGCAAAACTCCCGGATGTGATGCCGTTACAGTATCCTGTACTACCTGAAAATGCCTAGCGAAAGGACGACCGACAATGCGTTTAACGGACAATAGCGAACATGGGCGATGATTGACATGGTCTGCACTAGTTCAGTCATATCACTACGTTTGGGTCCTGTTTGTTTTTACACCCGGACGATGCGCCCGATACACGGACAATAGCATACGTTAATTGCAAACACACCCGATGCGGCTTCCCAGCTTGGGTGTGATGTAATGGTAGGGATAATAAAATATGTAATACTCTATGCGCTTGTTGTTATCTCTCTTTCTCTCATCTGATTGCGTTATTGTATTAATACATTAGTGGCTAGGTATAGGCGGGTTTGTGTGTAAGATTTTGTTATTCATTGAATTACGACACGATTTATAGACGCCCTGTACCCAGTATCCTTCAGGGAAAGTAACTCTACCAGGTTAGATAGAATCTTATCCTACCAAGAACACCCTTTGGCGTATCCACATGCTACTAGTTACCCCTACGTCTCTGCGCTGTCTCTACTACGGTTGACGCCATAGACCACGTCATTTCTCTCAATATTCTTCTGTGGATACACTCTATGCCTCTTCAAGAGCCACAAGCCCGCCTCTGTGGGCTAGTGTACTGGAGTAGGCACGTCTCAAGTGCGCATCCCGACTGTGTAGACGCATCGTGACGTCATTTCCAATCAATACCCCCCCCCCCCCTATAGTAGTCTTCAAGACGAGACCCCATGACCCATCTGCTAAGGCAGGGGCCCACCGAGACGGAAAAATACTAGTTTTACATCCACTCCACCAATCACGTGAACGGAAGTGACCTCCCACAGGACGATACCGGTGGTCACTCAAATTTAGGTAGCGGACAAAATTTTCCCGGGAAGTTTGTGGACTTGTCTGATCTTTTCTGACTAGATTCCATTCACGGCCCGGCAAAGCCAGTTTGATTGTTTCGTTTTTTTCTTTTTCCACCTCCCTTCTAATTTTAGGCAGGTCTTTTTGAAAATCTACTATATCAAGAGTAGTAGATTCTAATGAATCCTCGGCGATATTGTCTCTCTTTCTCAGTGACGACACGTTATCTTTTTATATGTTTCAGTTCTATCACAAAACTGGAGCGTAATTTCGCGAAACACTTGTTGATATCAAAAATATGTAAGTTTATTGTAAGGATTCCATCTGGGACATAGAAATTTCACAGTTTACGGAGTTCGATCCAAACATGTTAGAGTCTTTCTTCATGTCATCTATAACATCTCATAAGTCACTAATACGTTGCAATAGTAAGTTCAATGATCGAGATATGAAAGATCTTTTTTAGACCAATTTTGTCCGGAGAGAAAACAGTCAAACCTGTTTAATTGGCCGCCATATCCGGATGCTCCTTACTTATTTTCGTATATATTTATGGTTGGTGCTGATCTTTCACTCCTGTTTGAATATCGCTTAGCTAGTTGATCCTGCCAAGCGATATCTTTCTCGAGATTTAAATCCCAATCTTCAATCCAGTGTGGTTGTTGTATTTCATGTACCTCCTCAACGTGCGGAAGTATAGCGTTGATCCCATTCTGTATATGTCTCTTCCCCATATGGAATAAAATGTGACGTGTGAAATTATGGACTACATTTTTTTTACAAATTACAGTAGTTTTGTGGGTTCCGAATCACGGGGAGTTGTGGATCACTTTCCTAATGAACGCCAGATATTTCTTGCAATATAGCATCTGTGTAAACCTTCCCTAGTTTTATTAGAATGTCTGTTTCTGTGGACTCAAATAAATGTCAAACAACCGACTTGCGTTGTTTGTTTCTCTGTCAGTTCGTCAAGGTAATACGCATCGCCAAATTCACGCTGGGTCAAAAAACGCGTGTGATTTCTTCTGTGTTAAATCTACGAGAAATAAGGTGGATTTAAGTGATAATTTCAGTATTTATTTCATTGATAGAATCATGTTAATGGTCAAACAAAATATCTAATGACCAGCATTGTAACATAATGCCGCAGTATAGAGAGGTCAGTTCCGGATCAACGAAATACGCGCCGTTTATTCCGTGTGATTTAGTAATCGAAAATTCGGACATTGAAGACTTTGCACCGGGACAAATATCGGAGGGTAAAGTTATTGCTTTAGAATAATTGTAACTCACATAACGGGATGGTCTTAGCCCCCCCCCCCCCCCACCACCACCACCACCACAGATTTATGTTCATTATTAAAATTAAGAACATATATCTATGCGTTCTTTATGTTCTTTCGTCCAAATAGATGATGAATGGACAGATGTCCATTTGGAGAATTTCTATGTTGTTGTCTTGAAGATGCGAGTAAAATTCATTCTGCTGTCCGAAAAACGGTGGAAACGTGGGTGTAACTTTGAATCTGAATTCCATGCAGTATAAGGGAGAATCAATATCGGGTCCCATGGGGAAACATTTTTTCACCCGGTTTCTATAACACTGAACCAGGTCGGTTAGGTTCAATCTCAAATGAATGGCCTCGTCCATGTACAAATAATCATGGTTCGAACTATCGAAATGCTGAGAGAATTAATTTAATTAGTGAGGATAATTGCCGTATATGGCATGGTCAGACAGATCAGGCCGTTGTTGTCTGGGAAGAATTTCCGCATTAGTAATGGCAATCCAGGCATGTCATACATCATTTTTCGCCTATTGGGATATTGATGATAGATGACGATGAAAAATTATATTCTGAGTGACTGTAACGACCGCTAGATGGCGTGATCCGCTTCTCACCAAAGTGATTCGCAACTGCCCGCGCTGGTGCACGGAGACGGACATGATTTTCTCATTGATCCACAAGCTCGATTGGAGAATTTTTCACATACAATTATCGACCACAGATTTTCGTAAAAAAAAAATAAGACCAATAATCACCTTCAACTCTTAACAAAATGGGCACCAGCAGTATAGATGTAAAAAAAAGTGATTCGGAACTCCCCTATTAACTGTATAATCACGTGGCCCGCTCTATTTGACGAGTTTATTACGGTTCTTACAACAGCGTTAGCTTTCAACATTTAGCATAGTACTTTTAGAATGATCTTGAAGGTTCATTCCCTCGCGATAAAGAATTTGTTCGGTAGTATTATGCTCTTGTCAATCACAGTGGATTTCTTGGTGAAATGCACATAGCGGAACTGTCGCATTGACAGCTTACCTTGGGAAGTACCGTTGCTCGGATTGTAGAACCATGCAATTAAATGCTTTCCTTCATGGGAGTGTGAGTCTGCATGTAACAGGAAATGTGAAGACAGACCGTGTTTATCTTATGGAGACTACAGTTGGTGTGGTGTTATATAGCGATCCATATAGAAAAGCGTTGTATTATAGATTCCATTTCCTTGTCTGGCCTCCTCGCCATGTGAAAAATTGCAAGGAACAACTCTTCGAGTTGACTAGAATCACCGATAACGTTACTGTGTACCTACTTTCGTTTCTAGAATCAAATTCAGGGTTTAGTTTTATGCACTGCCTCTCCGCTCACCCTTGCCTTGAAAATGTGCAAAATAGGGGAGATTTCTTGTATATTGACCATGTAATGAGGAGGACAGCTCATTCCATATTGAATATACCAAAGGCATATATATATATATTTTAGCAATTGGAGAAAAGGTAATATTGGGAAGTTGTACTCATTCCATGACATTTAGTAAATACAAGTCAATTTCATATTCAGGCCATGGGCCATGGTTTGATCAAGTCAGTGTATAATGTGTGGTGAGAAATTGTTTCTGTACTTGGGATAAAAAGAATACTGGTTACAATTGTTTGAAACTGTGAAGGTTTTTATCCTTTCTGCCATTTTGTATGATCTATTTAGGTCGCTTTACCAATTGACTAGTTAACGACGGCAAATTATTATAGGACATGTGATTTTGGTTTGGAAAGACGAACAACCGATTTATTGGTTTACGATACTGCATGCAACACAAAACTTTCGCAAAATTACGATTCGTAGTTGAGCATGGGCTTCAAACGATAGCTGTTTACTTTCAGACAGATCGTCGAATGTTCATTTCAAGTCAGCAAAAACTTTGTCCAACATTGCTTCGTTACCATTCCACGCTGTAATGTATTCCAACAGACAACAGAATGCTATAAAACGTAACAGTTAACAGCACTTCGGGTAAATTTGTTTTTGTGCCATCTGATTGTGGTTCGACACACAACAATCATATCGTCATACACTCAGTCTTTGAAAAGGCAGCTGAGGTAAATTTGACGTCGCACTACATGTCGTACTGACTGACTTAAGGCTTTCATTGTCCAGTCAACTAAATAAACGCACGATTGAGAACCGTAGTAATGGACAAGAGCAGCATACTGTTGAACAATTCTTTATTGCGATGGAATGAACATTCGAAATCCTTTGTCCTACTAAAAGTAATATGCTAATGTTGAAAGTTAACGCTGTTGTAAGAACCGTAATAATTCTCCGCTTCTTAGGTCGCTGATTTCTGTAAGCTTGGACATTAGTGCGGTATTTAAAAGGTGGAGAAAGGTTTAAGGAACAGGGTGACCTGTGTCGGGTACACGCGGATAGAGAAATAGCCTCCTGACTGGAGAACAAAGAGGGCAGGTGCTGCATACATCCAAAATTACTAAATCAGGACAATAGCCGCAGCCTGAACCGCACATAAAAAGCATATACGGATTTCCAGTAAAGTTGAGTAGACACTATACAATATTCGGCTCTAAAGAAAAATAAAGGGAGACGTCTTTCGAACATAGACAAGGGAAAACTGGTTGCCTATAAAGAAGATTGGTGTCCTACAGCATTCAAAAAATTGGAGAAACGAGTCTGAATGTGGACCAGGTACACTCTTACAAAGATCGTTATTAAACTTTGAGACATTGAATAATTGGAACCGCGAAAAAAATGACATGCATATTGATGTTCACATGGTATTACAAATTCACGAGGTTAAATGTTTGTAAAAACAAAGGGACAAATGGAATCGAGACGACGAAGGGACTAAGAGGTGATCACGAGGTTAATAGTTCACGAGAACAAAGAGAATACGGACTACAGGGCATTACAATTTCACGAGGGCAAGAGTTCACGAGAACAAAGAAAAAGGGGGTAAGAAGAATAAATGGAGGTTTACAGTTCATGAGGGTGAAAGCTGAAAAGGTCAAAAATGTTCACTTAGTCGAATGACGTCACTGAGCCCTGATCCGAGAGCTATTGCTCATGTCATACAGAACCGGCAATTTTCCACTACTCATGACTAGGGATGATGACTCGCCAAAAAAAAAAAATACAATGGTTTCCTATATACAGACAATCATACAAGGCTTGTGAGCTCGTACGCAAATCAGTTATTAGTGGGATATTCTCAATTCTGATTCCCTTGGTAGCATTGAGTATTGGTCATAGGGAACCGCAGGGCAAGCAATTAAACATAGACACGATGTAATGCTGTAATTCACCTGGGTAACGATTGGTGACACTAAAGGCCTACCTATATAAAGTAAGAAATCATTTGTGTAATATCTACTGATCAAAGCTGACCAAACATACTAATGTACATACAGATGTTATCTCATTCTGAAAGGATTAATATACCTTGATATATTGATTGCGAGAGTTAAGGCGTGTCCTTCGCTTCACTCACTGGCCATTCTGTGACGCGTAAACTAGAACGACGACACTGGCGAGTCGTTTATGTTTGTCATCATGTTATTTAAGACGGAGTGTCAGAATAAGGTAGATGAGTTTGTGTGTGAAGGACAACTGACCGACAGACTTTAGACAGGTAAGTCTATTAGTTAAACAATACAGCTAAATATTATAATAGAGATTGGAATTATGCTAGTACGTCCCGTGAGTTATAAATAAGAATATTTCGGCGGCTGTGTACAGCCGCGGTACTTTAGGCAATCAATCCGATCGGTGAAAAATAAAACCATATCCACAAGTACAGTTTCTACTCAGCGAAGCATGGAAATTGTGTAAATACTATTAGTATATCACTATTTCAAGCTCCAATACAACATTTATGCTTGCCATCGCCAGTGTTATGATCGTGTACGTTGTTTATTCATCTATATGATTTGTCTGTCAACAGATTTGTCCCTCAAAACGCGTTTATAAGTATAAAAGTGGCCCGATAAGTATCTGAAAGAAGCCTCTGAAAATGTTCCAACTCACGGGAGAAGGACTCGAGATTTTAAAAATGTTTCCGGGGGGAGAAGGCATGCCCTCGAATCCCACTAGCGTATTGCTATGATGATATTTGGGGACATTCCATGTTTTTTTTTGTTCCTATCACGCGAACGACAAAATCTTGAGAGATGAGACTCCGCGACTTTGTAGATTATCATATTTGGGTCATTTTAGGCCTCTTTGCATGCCCCCCCCCCCCAGAGGATCATGGGTAAATTCAACATGGCGGCCATGTGGGGTACCAGAAAAGTGATATTTTCGTCAGATTTCTTCAAATGTTTTGCTTTTCTGCATGAAAAAATGGGTAAAACCTATTTTATTTCATATTAGATTATTATTCACTAATTTATCATGTAGTTTTTGCGAGGAAAATACATAAATGAAAATTTAGAAAAAATCTGACCCCAAAATCGCCCAAAAATGCCCTTTTTGAAAATGACGCTACTGTGGTATATATTGTGGTCAGATTCAGCCCTTCAGAATTAGGGATAGCCCAAGGATGTGGTACACCCCAAATCGCCCAGGCCAGACAGGGTTAAGGCAGCAATTAACGCTCATAGTCTGTTCTTCGCACTGCTATGGCTACGATATTCTCGTGAGAATTAGAGCATTTCAACAAAACGGATGCTCTTATGTTTTCATGAGAAACGGATCCGCCGCCGCCGCGACTTTAAACGTGAATATCTCTGAAACCGTTAAATATTTTCGGGTCAGACTTTGTGTGCTATCTCCTTAGGCCTGGGAAATTTGTCTGTTTCGATACCCGCTGCTCACCACTAGGTGACTTTGTAGTCAGAGCATAGGTAAACCTTTCTCTGACGATTTCGTCTGAACGGCTTAACCGATTTCTTTGAAATTTTATTACAATGGTCTTGAAGGATAGTCAATGTGCTGAAAAGATTTTGGTGTAGCTGGCATAATTATAAAGCCAACTTTTTTTGCGTCACAAAAATTAGTTTTTTCGTGAAATGAAAATTTACCAATTCGATTGGAGAAATATTTAAAAACTGTTCTATTCTAGGTTGCCAAGCATAAATATAGGATTGCCGACATGATAATTCCCTTTCGGTGCGAACCAATTTGCCATTTAAATGAAAAATCTCATTTATCTGACTTAACATCAAAACCTCCATAACCATTATCACGATTGAAGTTTTTCCATTGAACTCTTATGTGCCATCTCCCTAGGGCCTTAGATTTCACCCGCTTGTTTTTCGTGGCATTTGGTCGTCACTAGGTGGCGCTATAGACATCAATGCGGGTAAACATGTGTAACATCATATCTTCTGAACAACGTGTTTGATTTCCATGAAATTTGGGTATAATGATCTTGCAAGATAGGCAAAGGACTGACAAGATTTTGGTGGTGTTGGCGAATCATGGTGACGCTTTTTTGCATCTCAAAATAAGATTTTGTTTTCACAAAAATGGAAATTTGCTTCTTAATCAGGGAAAAGTAATTCTATTTTGCTGAACATGAATGTAACATTCCCAGTGTTATAATTCACATCCCTTGTAAGCCAAATGGCCATCTTTTTTAAATATATGAAATTCTCATGACTTGAGTCCAATATCTACATTCCCCAGGCCACATGTGAGGATTTTGCGTCATCATATAGTTTCGTGATATTCGGTGGCACTATAGACAGTAAACTTATACAGCACAATTTATTGGCATTTCATCTGTTCATGAAGTTTATTATTATCAGAGAGACAAAGGATTTCAAAGGACTGAAGGTTTTTGTTATTTTTTGATTGAAATGGAAGGGCTACGTCTCATACGGATTTTGCAGCCCATCAACATAATGCTTGATTTATATCTCATTATACATTCTTTTTTACAATTACTAATTTTATTAACATTATGGTTTAAAATGGATTGAAAGGATATTGGTGCTGTTAGCGCTGGCATATACATGTGGCATAGGGTATAGTCAGCTAAATATATCTAAATCTAGGCTACATCAACCCCTGCTTACACACATAACTGAAATGCAGTCAGAGAAGATATGCTGTCATCAATATGGTCAGTATGGAGAATTGCAAGGATTCAAGTGAGCTTGAAGTCAGGCCATTTTGGTCAAATAGACATACTGTAACACTGATATTCTGCTTTACCTTTCAGGCCTCATATTGTAGGCCTGTATGTTGACCATTCAGGCAATAAAACCTGTAATGGTTGACTTATTGCATAATGCACTTCACATAAGGGGACTAGTAGACTGCTTGTGTCAACAAAGTAAGCACTTCATTTCCAGAATCAGTGCTGTTTCTCTCTCCATTACTGATATAATAATTTGATCCTGTTCCCAATTACATTTCTTTAGTCTCCAGTGGCTGTGGAGCCCTGGGCTTCCAGATGTCTGGGGATGCATTCTGGTCAATTTTCAATGAATAAAATCACAAATTATCACTCAGATAATGCTCATTTTTTTGGTTTTATGTGGAGGACCCCAGAAAAGCAACGAGTAGGGATGACAATTTCATTTTGCATATTTCGCTATAAGTTATAGCATCTTCAGCAGTGAACAAAGTTACAAACAGCTCCATACGCACAGTATATATACAAGGCATAATGTGATCTTAGCCAATACACATTTATGAATACGTAAGCCAGTAAATTATGTCAGTCAGGTTGGACGGATATTAAAATGCTGTCATTTTCAGAAATTGTTAAATGTTATGAGATAACCTGACAGCGATCTACAAATGGTGTGATTCAGGTGATACAATACACACTCTACTTGATGAAAACAATACATAATCCTCTTATTTGGCAAGAACTAAGTAAACTGTACACAAATGAATAAAGTATGATGACATAGTGGGTATGTACCTACGTTGAATATTTCTACATGTCATGAAGTTTGGATAAGAACTGTCATTATAAGATAATATAGGTATAATTCTCTTGGCAATCCACATCAGAATTGATGAAAACCTACAAATGTTGTAACTCGCATGTTTCATAATTGTATATTCCCATGCGAGTTCATCTCCCATGTAGAGTGTGTATTGTTTCACCTGAATCACACCATTTGTAGATCACTGTCAGGTTATCGCTTAACATTTAACAATTTCTGAAAATGATGGTATTTTAATATATGTCCAACCTGACAGACATAGTTTACTGGCTTACCTATTCATAAATGCGTATTGGCTAAGGTCACATTATGCCTTGTATATATACTGTACATATGGAGCTGTTTGTAACTTTGTTCACTGCTGAAGATGCTAACTAATAGCGAAATATACAGAATAAAATTGTGATCCCTACTCGGATTTGCTCTTCTTTATAATTGAAGTAAAATGGTGTGTTCTGGTGCATTTTGACAGAATATTTAGACTTTGAAGATGATATGCAATGATGCCACAAAATTAACAGAATTTTCCGTGTCATCTGTCTGTCTGTCTCTCTGTCTGCCCATCTTTCTTATCATACCACATATGCAGCCGGTGATGGATCAGAAGCCTAATGAAATTGACTGACCTTCACCTGTTTTATCGAGGTCAAATTTAGCATTAGCAATAATTTTTAAAGGAGTGAAGATAGGTTCTCCAAATTCATAATACTTGTGCAGTTGGTGAATGACTAGAAGTCTATCCCAGTTGACTGAACCTATTTTCTCAAGGTTATATACTGTATATTATGATATAACATGAAATATAGCTAGGCATTCTAAATTGATACCACATATGCAACTGTTGATGGACCTAATATGACTGACGTTGACCTGTTTTCTCAAGGTCAAAACCTGTATGTTAAATCACATGTTAACTGCCAACATACACTTCAAATCTAACATTGCCATCTTTTTGTTGTAGCTGTGGTTTTAGAACAATTTAGCGAATTTGCACGTGTTCCAACAGCCTCATGCTTCAACAGTAACTTAAACCATGCTGTATTGGCTGAGCTGTTGAAACACCCTCCATTTCCTAGCTCTGGCATACTGCATCACTGTCGAAATATGGGTACCATGACAGAGTGATAGATCACACAGCCAGTGAAGGTGACCGATTTACATTGAATGTCGTTATTGCCTAAGTAGTATTAGCAGCATTTTACAGCAACAACAATTCGCTGACTTACAGTGAAAAATTATAGTGAAAGGTATTTATTTTTTGCTGTTTGGCGTTTTTATTGCTGGCATTGTTTCAGATAGAATACAACAGCCTAATTCATACAATCAGGAATAAAAAGGGGGTTAAAATCTTTATATTCAAACTGTCGTAGGAAATATAAAAGTGGCAATTTGAAATTTTATTTTTAGTCGATTTTTTAATGTCGGTGGGCCCATAAAACGCAAAATAAAGTTGGTGTTGCGTCACACTGCGTTTCGACCATTGGTGAAGAAATCCCTTCTCAGAGGCACTTCTACCAGGGATGATTCCTGATTGCTCATCCTCCAGGGGTATGTGACCCACCCTCTGTCCCATCCAAAAACAATTGCCGCCCTAATAGGGGATGTGCCCAAATTGGGGAGATCTAAAGCCCCGTGAGTACCAAATTATGTGGTAATTATCTGGGAAATGCTCTTCGCCCGTGTTTCACACGAGCTTTCATTCCTGTTTGGTAAACAGTATACCGGTAATGTGCATCTTCATACACCAGTGGACGTCTCCGTTCGAACTCTGAATTCGACATAAACGAATGGGTATTCTATGTATGAAGTTTCGAAGGAAAAGGTTATTGATTTCTTGACGGCAAACGGATTCTCAATGTTGGAACCTGGCGGCGCAATTAAACCGCAATCCCAGGCTCGTTGTTTGATATTCCCTTGGAGCTTTTAATGTAAGTCGACACTTTGTTCATGGCGGTCAATTCTTATGGCACATCCAATAAGTTGCTGCTTTTGCAGTGTAATTCATGTGCATTGAAATTTGGTGTGCATGAATGGTGACGCTATTTTGACATAATTTATTAAATAAACACAAAATACGTCCACATATTCCTTTTGTGGACATGCCAAAGCGGCCATCTGACACAACATGAATACCACGATTGTTCACTGATAATCATTACAACCATTTGCACAGTTTCCTGATAATGGGATTGAGGCACTTTATAAGGTGTTTTATTTTGGCCAAGCTTGCGTCGCGTGACGACTTTAGAAACTTACCAGGCACCAGAAACCTCTCCAGCGCTTAGCGTTTGGCGACTTCATCATAATTCTCAACACATTCGCGACTGCTCGGCCTATTCCGTCGAAGTCATAGTACCTCGCGCATTAATGGTGTAAGGATTTTACAGCACTCAGCTGTAAACCGTGATGCACATCACATGCTATAGGATGTGTTTCCGCTCACATAGTCCTCGTCGTATTTCTCTCTTATCAAGAGATAAAATATATATCCAAATGAAATGGATATTCTCTTGATTCTACCCGCGAAGTATCTCTTCTAATTTAATGTGTTTTTTCCTGGTTTTTCTTCTCGAGCTGATCTCCATCAATGTCCATGGTAACGGAAGTCATACAGCTGACATGCGCTGTTCGGAGTTTCGGCGTGATACTGTGCTTCCAACATGGATGCCAATATGGATTCCTAGCAGTGCGAAAAGAGGTACTAATGTCCCACATTATCCGAGACCGTGTCGTGTATGGTTGGCGCTAGTAGACAAAATTTCACAAATAGCCCTCGGGTTAATTCGATTTAGTCCTAGGGCTAAATCGACCAATTGTAATACATTTTCTAAACCCCGGATTATATTTATTTAGTTATCGGTCTAAATGATTTAGCCCTCGGGTTGATTTGATCCAGTCCTGGACTGAATGATTTAACCCGCGGACTAGATGATTTAACCCGCGGACTAGATGATTTAGCCCGCGGACTAAATGCACTTAACCCTAGGTCTAATTCGATTCACTTAGGGCTAAATTGACCAATTATAATACATTTCCTAAACCTCGGGTTATATACATTTAGCTCTCGTACTAAACGATGTAGCCCTCGGGCTTGAATATTTAACCCTCGGAGTGATTGATTCAGTCCTCGGACTAAATGATTTAACCCTCGGACAATGATTTAACCCGCGGACAAGATGATTTAACCCGCGGACTAGATGATTTAGCACGGGGGCTGGATTATTTAGCCCGAGGTCTGGATTGTCCAATCAATTGTGCGTTTCTAGACCGCATATTTCACAAGCCTGGAGTTAGGCAAATTAACAAGCCTACACCAGTATTCCCGTTAATCTTGGCTTGTAGTGCCATGGGAATTTTGCCCAATTCTGCCCGCACAGCAGCATTACATGCCTTTTTGTTCACCTCAAGAGTAAACTTGCAAAACTTGGTATGAACGCTTTCAATTGGGGAACATTCATGAATATCTCAACAGCCCAAATTTCGGAATTATATAAAAGCATTGGTTTGACCACGCTATCAAAAATCTTTGTGTACATGTAGTGCTGTATAACTACCAGGCCTGGTACATTAAAGCCTATAAGGGAGCAGATTACCGCCGTAAAACCGATGATAGCTTATCCAGCTGCTCTCAATGCAAAGCAAACACAAGCAGGATTTAACCCATACATTCTATATGTGTTTACACTTTACTGTTATCATGTCAAAGAAAGTGTTATTACTTGACAACGGGCAGCCATTCGGGGTCTGAGACTGACAGCCGAACAACTTTATACAACGTGGCCATCTTCTAATCTTGCTCTTGATTAATATGCGATCTAGAAACGCACAATTGATTGGACGATCTAGCCCTCGGGCTAAATAATCCAGCCCTCGGACTAAATCATCTAGTCCGCGGGTTAAATCATTCAGTCCGAGGATTGATAGAATCACTCCGAGGGTTAAATATTCAAGCCCGAGGGATAAATCGTTCAGTCCCAGAGCTAAATATATATAACCCGAGGTTTAGGAAATGTATCACAATTGGTCAATTTAGCCCTAACTAAATCAAATTAGACCTAGGATTAAATGCTTTTAGTCCGCGGATTAAATAATGCTATCGAAGATTAATTCAGTCAGTCTGAGGGGTTAAATATTCAAGCCCGAGTATGGTTGGCGCTGGTGGACAAAATTTCACAAATAGCCCTCGGACTAATTCGATTTAATCCTCGGGTTAAATCGATTTAATCCTAGGGCTAAATCGACCAATTGTAATACATTTCCTAAACCCCGGATTACATTCATTTAGTTCTCGGACTAAACAATTTAACCCTCGGGTTGATTACATCCAATACCCGGACTCATGATTTAACCCTCGGAAGGGAATGACTTAACCCGCGGACTAGATGATTTAGCCCTCGGACTAAATGCATTTAACCCTAGGTCTAATTCGATTTACTTAGGGCTAAATTGACCAATTGTGATACATTTCCTAAACCCCGGGTTATATATATCTAGCTCTCGGACTGAACGATTTAGCCCTCGGGCTTAAATATTTAACCCTCGGCGTGATTGATTCAATCCTCGGACTGAATGATTTAACCCGCGGACTAAATGATTTAGTCCGAGGGCTAGATTATTTAGCCCGAGGGCTAGATTGTCCAATCAATTGTGCGTTTCTAGACCGCATATTGCACGGACCAACCAAGTGCATGTTTAGGAGGTCGGTCACAACAAATAATTCAGTAGATCTGTACACAGGCTTTTTTCGGTGAACAAGACTACGGCCGTATATGTAGGCCTGGACAAACATGTATTTGTGGGAATGCGTCATGGTGTGTCTCAACCAAATATCTATTGAGAACGTTTTGTCCGATAATTTGAGAAGTAAAAATTGTTGTCTTCTAAGACTTTTGTAACTGGTGCAAAGCATATCTATACTAGCACTTTTTGTTTGAAACATTCACTGTTGGGGTGGTAATCTTCTTATTCCTTAATGAGGATTTATACTCGACAATCCTATGTATTAATCAAATTTTCGCTACCCCTTGTCAGTCTTTTAGCGATTTCTACCCAATGGCTTAGAGAATGGTCATGAAAATTCACCCACTTGTCAATCTCTACACGAGAAAGTTTTTGAAAGAAGAAGAGAAAGAAATCATATTTACATTTATATTGTCCGTAATTTTAGTCTGGGAATGTCAGTCGGGATTGACCCAGTTAATTCCAAGATTCAAATCGATCTACATGTGTCAAACAATTATGCTAGACGACTATTTTCCCCATACTGCGGTGAAAATATTAACCAAGTCTTCTAAATATTAATTTTTCATTTCATATTTCTTGTTTTGTCTTGTTTTTTTTCGGCTGTATTGTTTGACATTGCTGCATTTGGGGTTCTAATATTTAACTGGTTTCAGCCCGATTGACATTCCCATTGACTAAAATTACGTACAAAATGAATATAAATATTAAATTATATATATATATATATTTTTTTTTTTCAATATCTTCCTCGTATCGACATTGACATGTGAGTGAATTTCAAGGCCATTGAGAAGAAATCGTTAAAATGCTGACAAGGGGTGGGAAAGGTTAATTAATCGGATTTTCGGGTATAAACGCGCTGCTTCCCTTAATACCATGCCAGAAGAGTGATACGTTTATAACAACGTCTTGGCGAAGTATAGCAGGTACATTCATGTGTCTGTAAATTTTGCAACACAGAGAAGATTGGTGACGAATTTCACTTCATGTTAGAATGTCGTGGTCTATGTAATTTTCGTATTAAGTAGATACCCAAGTATTATTTTACATATATATCACCAAGTTGAAAGTTTCCATTATTCTTAATGTTTGGAGATTTTGTTACAGTATGTAGAACTCCCAGGCTCGGAAAACTGAAGACAATGAGGATAAGCCTGTTTCACAAGCCTGGAGTTCGGCAAATTAACAAACCTATACACCAGTGTTCCCGTTAATCTTGGCTTGTAGTACTATGGGAATTCTGCCCAATTCTGCCCGGACAGCAGCATTACATGCCTTTATGTTCACCCCAATAGTAAACTTGCAAAAACGCTTTCAATTGGGGAACATTCATGAATATCTCAACAGCCCAAATTTCGGAATTATATGAAAGAATTGGTTTGACCATGATATCAAAAATCTTTGTGTACATGTAGTGATGTATAACTATCAGGCCTGGTACATCATGTACATCAAAGCCTATAAGAGAGCAGATTACCGCCGTAAAACCGATGATAGCTTATCCAGCTGCTCTCAATGCAAGGCAAACACGAGCAGGATTTTAACACATGTGTTTACACTTTACTGTTATCATGTCAAAGCTCTTGATTAATATGCGGTCTAGAAACGCACATTTGATTGGACAATCTAGCCCTCGGGCTAAATAATCCAGCCCGCGGACTAAATCATCTAGTCCGCGGGTTAAATCATTCAGTCCGAGGACTGATTCAATCACTCCGAGGGTTAAATATTCAAGCCCGAGGGCTAAATCGTTCAGTCCGAGAGCTAAATATATATAACCCGAGGTTTAGGAAATGTATCACAATTGGTCAATTTAGCCCTAACTAAATCGAATTAGACCTAGGATTAAATGCATTTAGTCCGCGGGTTAAATCATCTAGTCCGCGGGTGAAATCATCTAGTCCGCGGGTTAAATCATCTAGTCCGCGGGTTAAATCATTCAGTCCAGGACGGGATCAAATCAACCCGAGGGCTAAATCATTTAGTCCGAGAACTAAATGAATATAATCCGGGGTTTAGAAAATGTATTACGATTGGTCGATTTAGTCCCAGGATTAAATCGAATTAGCCCTAGGATTAAATCGAATTAGCCCGAGGGCTATTTGTGAAATTTTGTCCACTAGCGCCAACCATACCCGAGGGCTAAATCGTTCAGTCCCAGAGCTAAATGAATGTAATCCGGGGTTTAGGAAATGTATTACGATTGGTCGATTTAGTCCTAGGATTAAATCGAATTAGCCCTAGGATTAAATCGAATTAGCCCGAGGGCTATTTGTGAAATTTTGTCCACTAGCGCCAACCATAATCGTGTGACTCTCATCAGTGGCGACTTTATCCTATCTCTTTAGCCACTCGAAAAACGCAGCGAGTTTGATCCAATCTTTTAACATGACAAAACTCGCCACTCTTCAGTTTAGTCCGAAGTAAAACATTGGCCCTTGTCCGTAATAAGCCGGTCGGCTATGTTGGTCGACAATAAATTTCTGGTCCGGTACTTTTTCCTTGTCATATGATGCAGTACGACCCGACAACCAATAAATTATACCCTCACAGCCCACGTGACCAGTAGCCATGTGTGGCTGCTGTGACTGAGCAGGCTTTACGAATCGAAAACCATGTTATCAAATTGAAAACCATAACATCAAAATGAAAACCATATTATCGAATGAAAGGTAGGTTTTTAGTTTATAACACAGAAAATAGTAGGGACTTATATAGGAAAGAAGGTTTAATCTCTATTATCGTGAGATATTCCACATTTCAACAATCTAAACCTGATAATGAAATGTGATAATCAATTTATAAAACTTGATTATCAGGTTATGGACTGATAAACCCTATAATATCAGTCGATATACCATAGTCAACAAATTGAAAACCCAGTTTTCGATTCGTGAACCCAGGGTTTACGTATCGAAAACAGATATTTAAGAATAATGGACATTCGGCCTTCCATGCACTCCTGTCTCTGGAGTCTACTTTCAGACCCACAAACCAGGATCTAGGTTTGTTGAGTATTCTGCCCACAGTGACTGCTCACGGTCAGCTCGTTTAATAACTCGTTTGAAATGTAAACGTGGATATTTGGTGATTGTGAATCCATTAATAACCTTTACCGAAATCTGCAAGTTTGCAGCAAAGCTGCAGCAAGTTTGCGGCAAGCCTGCCGCAATCTGAACAGTGTGCCAGAACTGTTGGGGAGAGTATGCAGCTCGCGGCAACCCCAATTGGTCATTCCACAGTTCCGGTACCGGCAAACCGTGTGCGAAGAGTATGCCAGAACAAGACAGGAGTGTGCCGCTAGCGGCACACAGTACGCAGAAGGTGCGCCAGAACCAAACTTTTGCCACTAGCGGCAAACAGTGCACCGCTAGTGGCACACAGTACGCCCAGAGTGTGCCAGAACGAGAGTATGCCGCTGCCTGCACACTCTGATAGAATATGCTGGAATGAAGATTTGCCAGCTGTTATCAGTTAACCCAATAACCAGGTCTGGGAAATTTTTAACCCAACATTTTCAAACTGTACAGGAAACTATCCAGACTATATGAACACAAAAATACATCACAAAAGGAACTATTCAGAATAGTTGCACCACATTGTGCCACATAGTTTGAAGTTATAGCTATTAGTGGAATTTTCTCAGAATGAACAAGTAATTCAAGAGGTCATTGCAAGATTCTGATGAACACGGTACACTAACATTTCATTGCAAGATTCTAATGAACACGGTACACTAACATTTCCTAACAATGGACTACTTATGGTACACATGAATACATATGTAATTTTGTTCAGGATTTTCAAATCTTGGCAGTTGGTGATGTTTGAAGAGATTACATATTTTGCAACCATGAGTTGTTCCTGAATAATTTATACAATTTGCTGCCTTCCTGGTCATACATGATACTACAGTTTATGTTGGTAAGTCTGAATACAAATTAACAGTTTGATTATGGTTCGGGCTAGTCCAGCGGTTTGTAGACAAGTTATAGTTTGCTCTGTCATGTATATGTTGACCATAGTGTTTCCTTTATTCATTAGTCTAGGGAATACATGTAGCATGCACTTTTGCATAAAATTGTTAGTTTTATTTATCCCTAATCTGTGATTAACAGTTCCAAAACAATTCACTGCTAATATTGTGTTCACTATAGAAAATAACTGTTTACATGTATGTGCATATTGTCTGTTCAGATTCCATTGCATGATTTTAAGTACCAGGTACAACAGTTTGAGTAGAGTAATTTGTACTGTTCATGTGAAGGTCGGGATGATGTCATTCTGACCATCCCCATGACAATATTAATAAACTCAGTCAGGATGATGTCATTCTGACAATGACAATAATCACCATGACAATAATAATAAGCCCAGAAGATTGCGCCAGAAGGCAGCCGAAAGAGTGCGCCAGAAGGCTGCCGGAAGAGTACGCCAGAAGGCTGCCGGAAGAGTGTGCCAGAAGGCTGCCAGAAGAGTGCACCAGAAGACTGCCGGAATATATAATCAGTTTGCGGCAAGCTGCAATCTGTACAGTGTGCCCGAAAGCTCATTTGCATGTGAAAAACTCTGTTGCGGCAAGCTTGCCGCAAACTTTCCGGTACACTGTGCGCGGTGAGGTTGCCGGAAAAGCTTGCCGTAACCAGTGTGCCAGAAGAATATTATTTCGGTAAGGGAACACAGACAGGGCTTTTCTCAATCTTTCACCAACCAATGAGAGCGATCGATAGAAATCTTGGCATATCGTTTTATGTTCGGCATTAGACAATCACGGCTTCTGTTATAAGGATATTTCATAGTCTGTATAATATCATCGAGTTTTCTGTGTAGAGGCAAAATATCTCTTTTTGATCGTCATCTCTTTTCCACCGCCATTTTCGACCATCGCCAATCATCGCTAAAAGATAGGACACAGTCGCCACTCTCCACGCAACGGAGCGACAAGCGACCGATAATTCGAGTTTCTATAAGTCGACGCAAGCTTGGCCCAAATAGAACATCAGATCTTCGTACTAATTTTGGTCGCGCTGAAGATTGTGAGCTTCCACTAGATCGGAATTATGATTTGAGGTCCCGCAGAAGGGCCAACTCTCACAAACCAACTTCTGTCAAACAACCCACAATCAAATCGGTTATACGACCTTCTGTTGATGACCTCCCAAAGCAACCACCATGCCCGCACACTCAGCAGAAGGGACCACACACTTGGTCTCAAAGTCCGACAAAACTGTTTAATTTTACTAGATCAATAAGAATGCCTGTTTGGGGCTGATCCGCTATTGACACAATATGAATCGAGAAAGCCCATGGAGATAAAACTTTAAATAACGAAAAAAAGTTCATTCCGATGTGAATGCCTGCGCCAAAGACCCAAGAAAAAACATGACATGTCTCGAAGAGAACTCAGCTTTGCTGCAAACCAAAGACTATGTGATTAGTGTATTAATCGAACTATTTGGCTGCGGTATAAACTAGCTGGTTACTCTTTATAAACTCGTTAAATTTGATGGGCAAATCGAATAACTCCAAAAGTTAGTAATTTTGACAATTTTGACATAAATGAGCAGAGAGAGAGAAAATGAGAGAGAAAGAGACTTGGGTTTAGGTTTTTAATGTCACGTTCAACAATATTTCAGCTAATAAGCGACTAATATGTATCATCATGAGTCATATGGTTGCTTTTTAGTCGCCAGACGCCAATTGTTCCCACCTCTTGCATATCGTTCCAATTTATTACCTGTATATGGTAGGATTCTGCTGGTGGACTGTTAGTCCCCGAGGCCCGCCCTCTGTACATGTCTCTCGACAAATATATGTAGGTTTATTGTTTTGGTGGGAAATTTAAGCCGTATGACGTCGGGCATTACAGGTTAGTTTTCCTGGGTATTCTTGCATTTACCAGTTTTATCCCGCGTTGGTGCGTTTACTCCATCAGACGTTCACGATTCTCATCCATTAACATCAGATGAGTTGCTTGAGCTGATTTGTCATCACAGCTCTCGAGCTAGCGTATCTAATTCTGCTTAAGCCGGTGCTAGGGGCCGTGTGGATACTTCATTGTCTCCACATGAACAGCTGCAAAAAAATGCGCGACTGAGATACTAAGGCTACATCCGAGAATCCACCGAATTCTCGGGTCTGAATGTTAGGTGTCGACGAATGCTTTCCTGTAGAGTCAATTTTTCCCACCTCTTGCATATCACTCCAATTCACAATAATAAAATATTTGAAAAACATTACCAATGTATTCAAACTGTATCAATGAAACGTATCTAAAAATAAAATTACATTACAAATCAATCGTTGTCAAGCAGTCTCTTTTCTGAATGTAGCCACTATGTACTATACTTAACCAAGGGTACCGCATACTCGACCTCAAAGTCTCAAAGAACTCTTTAATGTTTACTTGACTCGGGCACTTTGTAAACACCTCTAGCAGTATCTCTTTTTATAACACAACGCTATCGTCATTGTTTCTTAGATTTCTCAGTGAATAAGATTTCCCTTATTGGCCATACTCTTGAGAGGAGAGATCATCTTCTTGAACGCGGTTAACATCCATTTCCTGTCCCCAACAACATATAGACTCTATCGCCTCGGGAAGGTCTGCAGCGTCCTAACCAGACACCACGTTGACATGCCCAACAGTTTCTCGTGACAGTCTTCCCACCTCCACAGACTTACACAGTCTGAACCGTCCAACGGACGTGAACAGTCACCTCCCATACTTCCCTGCTCTTCAACAGTCTTCATCTTCTCACCTCTCATACACCATACTCTTCACCTCCCTTACTCCCAACCGATCTCTTCATAACAGAAGCAAAGCAAATTGAAGTATTTTTCACATGTACAGACAGCTCCCATCTCTGTGCAATATCAACAGATTCAGTCTCCATCTGCTCCACACGACTATCACACACCGTAGCATGATCATGCCAAACCTAAGATCTCTGATAGAATAGGGCTGCTGCAAGGACAGCGCGGACGCCCAAAAGAATGGCACCGGAAACATTCCATTGCATGACCAGGAACAACAATCAGCACTTTCCCCTTGTCGATGTTCGCCTGGTACGACAAAGCATTTAGCTTATCAGTATCTGTCAACAAAACATTTTTCGCATATCTCCCTTAAATCCGAATAACGCTGGCCTCACCCGCTCGATCCTCAACACTTTATCAAACTCACTAAAAAATTCCAGAACATCAAGCGTTATTCACTGGAGCGCCACTGTAACTCGACGAGCAACGGTTCTGACAGTTTTGGAATATAACGTCGCGACTGCCCCAGCGCCTCAGCCAAGCAACAAAGTAAGAAATGTCCTATCGTATATAGCCCCACCGATGGGGAAGGACGTCTGATAAATAGCCTCATTATTCTTGCTAAGCCACGGTTAATTGGCATGCTAGACGATATGAAATGGTTTAAGAGTACAGGTAAAAAACACAGGTAAGTAAATCGAACTATTATAAATCGATCTAAATCAATGTCACAAATATGATGAATAATAATGTGCACCAAGCAAGTACACGAAAAAGAATCCCGTAATGGCAGTGAACTCAAAATGTGAGCAAAACTGAACAAACACGTTAAACGTTCACAGCATAGTAAATTCACAATATACAACCACAAGATTTCACATATCGTTGAATGACTTGTTCACGAAACTACAGTATAAAAGACGAAGCGATTCAAAACACGTACGGAAAGACCTACAATCCTATCGGGGACCTAGAAATGAACAGTTCATTTTCAAAGTATGCTAAAGCAAGCCTACACAGCTTCTGGGGTCTCCAGTCAAAACTGTGGCATTATACAGGATTTTCTTGTGTAAGGATGAAAATGGTAAATCCATCTCTTGAAAAAGAAAATATATAGATATATCTCACAGAAAGGAGGTGTACATCTTCGAAGCGTGTTCAGGAAGTCAACAAAGTGTCAGTCACACCCAGTAAAACTCTATATGACTAGTTGATTATACTTGAGTGCCAATAGTAAATTGTAAAAATAGCGAACATGGCAGTCTACAACCACATAAATCTGAAAAGAATTAGGATTTCCTCTCACAAATATCAGGTGTACATCTTCAGAGCATGTTTAATGTTCAACCCTGCCAAGTTTTGGGAATACTCAGCCAAAACTCCATTACACTAAACCTTATCGCACAAATCAACCGCAATCAAACAATATACAGTTAATTATCGGGTTAAAACTTTTTCTGGTGCCCTCGGAAAACGAGAGACAGAATTTTATATAACTTCATCATCAGCAATACTACAGCTGACATACAACAACAATCTCTCTCTAAAGATCAAATATCTAACAATAAAATTACATCACAAATCAATTGTTGTCGAACAATGCTTAATCAATTCTCTTTCGAGTCTTTCCTCTCAATGCTTGTGGTGTCATCTGGATGCTAAAAAGCTAACTTTATATACACATCACAAATCTGTCAAACAATCTCTTATGAGAATTTCTTGTTGTGCCATCTGAATGCAAACACCGTATCCATATACTAGCAAAGGGGACCTAGAATAACTCTTTCGCGTTTTCAAGGTTCGGGCCCTTGTGACTTTCTTCCATAATATCATAATATATAATCGCTCTTCCAGATAGTATGAACATTAGAATCATTCGAATGTTAAGACCACCTCGCTGCCAATTTACTGGAAAATAAAAGAAAGAAAACACAGACCTAAGGTTGTGTATCTATGGACTATGATTTAGTACCGCTCAAGCTGGTGCTGGGGGCCGTGTGGTCATGCAATTCAATATGTCCACATGAACAGCTACAATAAAACCGTGACTGGGATACGAATCATCACAGAGATCACTTTTGGTTCTTGTGATGTTTTTAAAAATTTGCAGTCAGTATATTTGTCTGAGGGGTTATATGATTTCTTGTCAGTACGGCGGCATCGTTTTCCACAACCCTTTTACTGTTGCGTTTAATTGTATATTTATTCTCTGATCTAGTGTGACAAGGACTCCGCACAGTATGTTTATAGTGTAGGGCCATGTCTTTGAGTAGCACTACTAGTCCCATACACTAATGGATCGGGTCTAATTTTCAGTTCCTCTCCCCAAGTACACACAGTCTCTATAGCCTCGAGAGGGTCTGTACCCTCGGATAGTAGGCACCGCACACTCGTTCCCAAATAATTTTAAGATTTTCGGGTTTTGCGGACGCAGGAATCTTATAAAGTCTTTTTCCGCCATGACAGAATCTTGCATCGTGCAGCATACAAGTCTGCTTTTTCCATACAAGACCGCGTGAAACTTTGTCAGGCTGGTCGCCTGTGCACCCATTCCCTGATGTAGATGATGAGTAATGACATCCACATTAGTATTGTTATAACTACCAGCCTCAGTGGATGTCGGAGCTGACGACTCTATATTGACTCTCGAAGACTGGGTAGCTTGTACTTACATCAGTTATTCAATTAGTGAGAGATTCTAAGTTCTCATTGCCCTGGTGCAAGTAGCATTGAGCGTTGATCATCTGGAACCGCAGGACAATCAATTCAGCATAGATCAATATAATGCTATGTCACCTAGCTAGATAGCGATTGGTGACACTTTACCTTTTTCAAGCATGAAGTCAGTGGTGTAATGTATGTCATTGTATCTAGTGATGAAAGCTGACCAAACATACCAATGTACATACAGATGTTATCTCTTTCTGAAAGGTTTAAAAGATACATTGATGATATTGATTGCGAGAGTTAAGGCGTGTCCTTGATTCACTCACTGGCCATTCTGTGATGCGTAAACTAGACATATGGTACCGGTGAGTCGATGAAGTTTATCTCATCTTGTTGTTTGTGAGAGAGTGTCAGAATAAGGTGGATCAGTTTGTGTGTGAAGGACACTGACAGGCAGACTATAAGCAGGTAAGTCTATTACAACATATATTCAGCTTGATCCCAAGCCCAATGACCTTACAGGTTAAATAATACAGCTTAATATTGATGAGAGAGATTCTCAAGTCCTGTGAGTTATAAACGAGAATATTTCTAAGGTTTATAACGGTAATTTAGGCGATCCAATCCGATCCACAAGTAAGTAAACACGGACCTATATGAAGCAGACTGTTATCCGCGCTGCTATGACTACCATATTCTCGAGTTTATTCATGTTGGTAGGGCCTACACAGTATCGGTAACGAGATGTAGAAAAGAGCATAAACCAATAATTGTAAAAGATGGTTGAATATTGCTACCCAGGATATTTCAAGTTAGATACCAGGTGCAATTTGAAAAATAATCTATTCAGCTACTCTATCCATACGAAACATAAATCAATGTACATTCTATGTATGCGTTTCGAAATAAAATTCACGCTTAAAACTAAAGTGTTGAAACTTACTCGTAAAGTGTTGAAATAACCCTTTAAGTGTGTCCACAGGGACAACACTTAAAGAGTAGTCCCCGTGGACACACTTAAAGGGTTATTTCAACAATTTACGAGTACGTTTCAACACTTTAGTTTTAAGCGTTGATGGGAAAGGGGTTCCAAGGGAAAATGGCAAAGTCCAACACCTCATAAATCTGACAAGAAATAATTTTCCTTCTCACAAATAGTAGATGCACATCTTCAAAGCAGGAACACAATATCGATGATATCAAGCTACACAAACTCGATGAACCACTCCCTGCATGGATGTACCATGTAAACAGTAGATATTAGCTTCGTGTCTTCGCTGGTGTTTTCGCGGTCTGCAAAATTTGGATCGTCTCCTTGCCGTCTAAAACAATCTCTAGACGGCAGTCAACGTAAATCAAACATGAGACGGCAAACTTGACGAAGCGAAACAGACGGAGCGAAACAGAATAAGAATAGATACCAGTGTAATGGATAAGAATGTCCCTTCTCATACCCTTTTTTAGGGATAAGTTCCGTCCTTCGTTGCAAATGCACAGAAAATTCGGTATATAGTTCATACAAGAGGAGATACCGCTTTTCAACGTGACTTCACATGTTAGCATATGGAACAATGGCCGACCACTTCCCCATTTGCTACTATTGGAAATCCCATAATTTCACGTCACCTCGTCTTACATGAGCTAGGTTGGAAGATAGGAGTAGGACTCTTTGTTCAGCGGACATGCTTAGTCTCCACATCGGACCTGATAAAGGCACGTTCTCACCATGCAATATGTGTAATGGTAGGAATCGCATGAAATTGGACCTTTTGTATGCACACGGCTGTGTATCATGAGACTGAAATCGTATGCGTATTCTCACGATGCAAATCATTTGTATACTAAGAGTGATATTCCAACTTTCAATTGGATGACAAATAAAAAGACACTCAAAACTCTTCAGACACGGGATGAACGGCGAAGATCACAATTCCAAGAGGCCGAACGGCGTTACTGAAATCTGTCCACCTGAATTAGTTGTCTACCTTGGGACTTGTGAAAAACCCCCGGTTGGCTCCGCACATTTTTTTCTATTTTGCAGCATGTATAACAAACTTAAATCTACAAAATGAACAAAATTTCCTCACATTAGTAATCTCCCAGGTTTTGAACCACTTTTAATTATCTCTGTATCAAACGCGATCATACATGTGGCATGTATTGATGTCTCATTGCATATCTGTCATAATGCATGTTCGCGAACATAGGTCAATTAAGGCGTTTAACTTTGTCAAAAAAGCTGTGTACTGTTGACGTTTGATACGTTGGTTGGTCATGGGAACTTTAATCTACAAAATGGCCAACATTTCTTCATATTACTAATCCGCCATGTTTTGAACAACCTTTGATTATCTATGTATAAAACGCAATAATACATGTTGCTTGTATTGAGACCCATTGCACATATGTCGTAATGCATGTTCGCGAATATAGGTCAATAAAGGCGTTTAAGTTATTGATATTTGACACGTTGTTGGGCACGGGATGAGTCGACAAACACACTGGCCGATAGTTATGAACTTGTAGAACCGTACTGAATCTTACCCGAGAAAATAAGCATGAATGAATTTACCTTTTCCACAATAATCCTTAGACAAAACGTTATTGCTACGGCTCACTGACTTCAAGCTTCAATTCCTAGTCCGTATTTTCTGGGCTACAGTGTGGAAAATGTTTGTAATTAGTGGTAACTGGGGTATTTTCAACATGGAGTTGGTTTATAATTGCCAAAGATAAACACCTCTAACAAGTTTGTTGAAGTAATAGGATAATTTGGTGCATATTTACCAATTTACACGGATTATCGATAGTTAAAAAGCTGACAAATATGTTGTAAGTATAGGAGAGGGAACGAGAGAGAGAGAGAGAGAGAGAGAAAGATTGCTCTTGTCCAATGAGAAAACAACATTTCAGAGAGAGAGAGAGAGAGAGAGAGAGAGAGATTGCTTTTGTCCAATGAGAAGCCAACATTTCGGGGGGGGGGGGAGAGAGATTGCTCTTGTCCAATGAGAAGCCAACTTTTCGGAGAGGGAGAGAGAATTTATTTTAATGTTGATTCAACTGTATTTCAGATATATAGCGACACGCAATTCTATCAATGAACATAACTAATTTATCAAAAACCTAACAATGAAACGTATCTGAAATCAACAGTGAATCACAAATCTTTTTTAACAATATTTCTGTGGTTTTGTTTGAATGCAACCATCATGTCCATATACTTAGCAAAAGAGACAGCAAACTCGATCTCAAAATAACTCGTTCATGTTTGCTAGACTCGGGTACTTTATAAACACCTATAACAAGTCTCGTATCATTACACCCATCATTATCGGGCGCCTCGGAGCACGTTTGAAAGTGGGGGGGCTGAACTCTATATCGGCCATGTTAAATGCTGGACTGGTGCTATCTAAGATAGGACTTATAACATTGCAGTCTCAAAAAGTGGGGGGGGGGGGCAAACATTCCAGCAAAGAATCAGCACTTTGCACTTATCGTCTGATGCGGATAAAAACAATTTTCGCATATTTCCTTCAATAGCGGTGCTCTCATCGGCTCGTTCCTCAAGTTACCCACTGGACGAGCGACGAACGGGGACAATTCCAACGTAAAGTCGTAAATGGCCAGAACATCACGCCGTACAACTCGGTCCATGACAGTTTTAGAGTATAACGTCGCGAACTATTCATGGAAATTCGACGTCTGCCCCAAAGTCTCCACCTCTTCCACCCGACCTCTTCCTGTTCAGCCAAAAACGAATAGGACCTCTGATTAACAGCCCACTCTTCTTGCTAACAGTCACAGTTAATCGGCATGATAGACGACTCGAAATGGTATAAGAGTACAGATAAATAACACAGGTAAGTCAGCCCACGTAAATCTGACGGGCAAATTGCAAATTTATATCACAGTTACGAAGAATAATAATGAACATGAAGCAGGTACATGACCAAGAAGCACGTAATGTCACTGAACTCAAACTGTCAGAAAAACTGAGCAAAACCTTTCAACGTTCACTGCACAATACATCCACAGAATACAAGCACAGAAATTCAGTTGAAGGACACGTTCACGAAAACCAAAGTAGAAAATTCAAAACTCAACCCAATCCACAAGTATACAGAAACTGAGACGGAACGATTCATAACACATGCGAACAGATCTACATTCGTAATGGGGACGTTCTCGAAGAGAGAGATTAGGAACCACAAGACTATACAGCGTTGCTTGTCAATGAACCCGTAAATGCGCGGAAACGATTCTTTTGTCTAAGAATTAAAGTGGAAAGGAGGGATTATGTCAGTTTACGCCATTGAACTTCGGCAAATGCTGTTTGATGCAGAGATAATTAAAAGAAATTAAACATCGATTTTAAAAATCAGGGAGAAATGGTAGTCAATTTGTTTATTCCATTTTGTTATACATGGAGTCAAATGTTCATCATTCGCCAGCTCCACAGTAGACGACTAATTACAATGAAAGACTTTACATGGATGACTGTGTTGGAATCTTTATAGCTAAACCAAAGAGGACCGCCTGAAACAGTGTCAGACTGACCGCGTGTGCATCCATTCCCCGATGTAGATGCTGATTAATGATATCCACGTAACTATATTGTTATGATAACTACCGACCTATGTGGATGTCCGAGCTGACGACTCTATATTGACTTCCCAAAGAGGGAATCACAGAAGACTTCAAGACTGGGTAGCTTGTACATAAATCAGTTATAGCTAGGTGAGAGATTCTCAATGTTGATTCCCTGGTAACAATGAGCATTGGACATCTGTAACCGCAGGGCAAGCAATTAAACATAGACGGCATGATTGCTGACAATATTCCTATAAAACATGAAATCAACTGCGTAATGTATATCACTATATCTACGGATCAAAGCTGACCAAACATACTAGTGTACACACAGATGTTATCGCATTCTGAAAGGATTAAGATACCTTGATAATATTGATTGCTAGGATCGAGGCGTGTCCTGGCTTCACGGACTGTCCGCATAAGCTAGCTCGTTAATACTGCCTCGTGGTAAATAGTATTCGAGTTATTCCCATCCTGTACTTTGTGAGTGACTGTCCGGATAAGGTAGATGGGTTTGTGTATGAAAGATAACTGACCGACCGAATATAGGCAGGTAAGTCTATTAGTTAAACAATACAGCTAAATATTATAAGAGAGAGTCAACTTATGCTAGGACGTCCTGTGACTTATAAAGGAGAATATATCTGAGGTTGGAAAGGCGGTACTTTAGGCGATCCAATTTAAATTGGTGAAAATCCGCGCTACTATGGCAACGATATTCTCGAGAGAATTCCTGTTGGTAAATAGTATACCGGTAATGAGATTTGGAAAAGAACATAAGATTGCTCCCCAGGATATTTCAGGTTAGCTATCAGGTGCAATTTGAAAAAGAATCTATTCATACGAGACATAATAACCCATTTATATTTTATGTGAGAAGGTTATAGATTCCTTTATGGGAAAGGGTTCTCAATGGCTGTGCAACCCCACAGATTTGAACCGCATTTAAACGCAAGATTAAAATTGAATATTGAAAACAATGCCGAGCGAGGTCTGGCTTGTTTGCCTCATATGCCTCATAAATTTGACAAGAAATAATATTCCATCCAACAAATAGCAGGTGAACATCTTCAATATATGTTTAGAAACCATACAAAGTTACAGTATCATCCACTCAAAACTCTAGGCCCAGTTAATAAAACTTGAGCACCTCATAAATCTGACAAAAAATAATATTCCATATCACGAATAGCAGGTGCCAGCTTTAAAGCAGGTTTAATAACCTGGTAAATTTTCAGGAACATCTATTGCATTTAAATGCCAATGGTACATTGTAATTCAAGACCAAAACATGATATTGACAAAAAAAAATTCAATCCCACAATTAGCACATGCACATCTCTAAACCATGTTTAGTAACCCTGCAAGTTTCAGGAACATCCACTCAGGACCCTAGGACTAGTTTATTGTACTCGAGTTCCAGTGGTACACTATAATTGATGACGAAAATGGCAAGGTCTAAAACATCATAAATCTAACAAAAAATTATATTTCATCTCACGAATACCAGGTGCACATCTTCAAAGCATGTCTAACAAGCCCGCGTAGTTTCAGGGACTTGCACTCAAAACTCTAGGACTAGTTGCTTATACTCTAGTTCCAGTGGTACACTATAATAGATGGCGAAAATGGCCAAAACATTTAATATCTGGTTTAGCTCGACGACATACAGTGCTGGCGATTAGGTGCCTGACCTTGAGGTCGCTGGTTCGAATCCCACACGGGACTCGACCAATTTTTCAGCACTAGAATCTGTGCTATTCTAAGATAGTGTAATCCCAAAATAACGAAAATACTGTTATACGATTACTTTCTAAATGACAAAAATATATCTTCCTATTCAGCTATGGGAGCTGTGTCATTACGATCATCAGAGGGGCACTATATGTTCGCTTTCAAGACAACCGGTCTGCTACCTCTTACTTTTGTGTGAGGCCCGTTGGCCGAGTGGTTTAGATCGCCGACATACAGTGCTGGCGATTAGGTGCCTGACCTTGAGGTCGATGGTTCGAATCCCACACGGGACTCGACCAATTTTTCAGCACTAGAATCTGTGCTATTCTAAGATAGTGTAATCCCAAAATAACGAAAATACTGTTATACGATTACTTTCTAAATGACAAAAATATATCTTCCTATTCAGCTATGGGAGCTGTGTCATTACGAACATCAGAGGGGCACTATATGTTCGCTTTCAAGACAACCGGTCTGCTACCTCTTACTTTTGTGTGAGGCCCGTTGGCCGAGTGGTTTAGATCGCCGACATACAGTGCTGGCGATTAGATGCCTGACCTTGAGGTCGATGGTTCGAATCCCACACGGGACTCGACCAATTTTTCAGCACTAGAATCTGTGCTATTCTAAGATAGTGTAATCCCAAAATAACGAAAATACTGTCGTTTAATATCTGACAAAAATTAATATTCCATATCACATTAGCACCATGAATCACGTCATGCACAACTGAACTAGAAACAGACGCATAGGTACTCGCTTCAGTTGTACTGGCTTTCACTACCGTTTGTGACACAGCATCAAGGACTACCGATTTTTTACCCACCACATACGGCACAAAAGGGGCAATAAACTGTATCACTTGATTTTTTTTACCTACTTTCAAACAACGAGGCGAACGGCCAACAAAGGTCAACAGAGCAGGTTTACCCGCGATGGAAGGATAGAGATTCTACTTCTTCGCTGTCAACGCTATCTTAAGTATGTGAGATTCGAAACTGAAAAACGGAGTTGGAAATTGTACTGTAGTTGCCATACATATAAGGAACTCCGCCAAAGTACACGTGTCGACGAATGTACCCGGCAACCAGTGTACCGAAACTTCTATAATGAGAATACTGAATAATGAGAATTGAACATTAACCCTACCAGCCCCCCCCCCCCCCTCCACCACCACCAAACCTTCTGCGCTATCTCCGGAACGACAAAAAATTGAGAGCTAACATTCCGTGACTTTATAGTTTTGAGCCTATTCGCATAACCCCCCGAGGAGAGGATCATGGGTAAATTCAAGATGGCGGCCACTTGGGGTACCAGAAAAGTGATGTTTTCGTCATTTTTCTTCAAAATTTCTGCTTTTCCACGATGAAAAGTGGGCAAAAATTATTTTATTTCACGTCACATTAATATTTACTCATTTATCATGACGTTTTTGAGGAGAAATTCCATAAATAATTTTTTTTTTAAACTTGACAGAAATATCGATCAAAAAATGCCGTTTTTGAAGATGACCTCACTGTGACATCAACAAAGCGGCCATCTTGGATTTTTAAAATATTTTCCTGGTAGAGCTTGACCCAAGGGTATAGTGTGGTCACTGTCAGCCCCTAGCTCAAGGGGTAAGGAAAATAATTGGGGTGTCGGGTGGTAGGTATGATAATAATGATGATCCAACAAATGGTGGCGAACGTCCTTCATGGAAAGTGACACGAAAAAATATTATGGGAAGCATGTGGAAAAGGGAACCCTCGAATTTTCCCAAATGCAGTTTGTGCACGCCCCATATTTCGGTATTTAATGTGCATGGGTTGCAATATTTAATCGTTATCCGTCACCATGACACGAAGAAGGATATCAGATGCACAGAGATGACAAATTATTGGTATGCATTCAACCGGTGTGTCCTTTAAATCAATTGGTCGTCAACTCAATATTCACTACACAGTTATCAGCCGTCTGGTGAGGAAACACAGGCAAACCAATGAGGTGAAGGACCGTCCACGTTCCGGACGACCCCGGGGGACATCACAACGTCAAGACAGGGCACCTCCGAATATTTGCTGTATGAATTGTACTGTCTGTGGTTCAACAGTCTCTTAAATATAGACTATACAAGAAATATATATGAACAGAATATTAATGTTGATATATCGGTATATATTTTCTGGGGTCCAGGTACGTCTACGGAGACGGACGACGGACTTTGAAGGGTGGACATAAACAACCGATTTTGCTGGTGGACGGTTAATACCCGACACCCGCCCTCAATGTATGTTTATTGTCTTTGTGGGAAATTTACCGTATGGCGTCGGGCATCGCAGGGTTAGTAATTCTGTGTACTCTTTCATTTACCATGTTTACATCATGTTGAGGTGTTTACCCCATTAGACGTCTATGAAGAGAGGGAGAGAAAATTTCATTTAACGTCACGTTCACCAATATTACATCTATATAGCAACACCAACCACTGTCTAAAGATCAAATATCTGACAACAAATTCACATCACAAATCAATCCTTGTCGAACAATCCTTAACCAAATCTCTTGGTAATCCCCAAGAACACACCGTAGCTATCTCCTCCGGAGGGTCCGGAGGGTTCAAGCCAGACGTCACTACGACATGTTCCACAGTCTCCCGTAACTCACCTCCCACACTTTCCTGCATAACTTTGACAGCTTCGCGCATGACCTTATGCACAACTTCCACAGTCTGCACCTTCTCCCCTTTCTTATTTTAAGTCTGCGTCTTCTCACCTCCTTTACTTCCAACCGATCTCTTGGTAACATACACAAAGGATATTGGAGATTTTTCGGCAGTTACAGTCGGATCACCTCTCTGCGCAATATCACCACGACCAGTCTCGATGCACTCCGTATGATTGCCACACACCACAGCAGGGTCATGCCAAACCTGAGATCTCTGACAGAGTACTGCTTCGTAATCAATCGAACAGATTGGCTCAAGAAACTTTTCATTGCCTGACCGGGAACAACAATCAGCACTTTGCATTTGTCGATTATCGTCTGATACGGCAAACCGTCCAGCTCATCCGTATCTCCTAAAAACTCCGACAACAGTGCTCTCACATGCTCGATCCACAACATCTTCATCTCCAGTGTTTTGCGTACGTACAGTATTTAGATTACTATATGTATATATACTTCTAGTCATATTATGAGTATTATGATCATATTGTTATATTGCTGTTCAACTGTTAAATGTGGTCATCTTTATTTCATGTTTTGTACTCTGCTGCATTGCTGGTGTCTGTACAATAAAATTTGAATCTTGAATCTTGAATCTCGTCAACGAAAGGAGTTATCTACTGGAGCTCCACTGTAACTCGACGAGCTGAGATTGGAGACAAATCCACCTTCAAGTCGACAATGACCAAAACATCAAATCGTACAACTCGGTCCGCAACAGTTTAGAATAGAATGTCGAGAACCATTCACGGAAATTCAATGCCTCCACCTCTTCCACCGCGATTTCATGCTCAGTCAACAAATTAAGAACAGTCTGTCGTATATAGCCCACCGAACGAGACGGACCTCTGATTGACAGCCTCGATGTTCTTGCTTAAGGAGTCACGGTTAAACGTAGCCCCAACTGGAACCTATTGATACTGTCATTAGGTCCCACGTACATCCTAGCCACCATCGTAATGTAGAAGCCCGAATCGTATAAACAATGATTTAGTTGCTTCTTGCCATGCATTTTCCGATAAAACGTATCATGAACTAGTCCGAATCGTCCGAACGGCCAACATCTGTTGTCTTTTTGAGTGGGTTTCGCCGCCTTTTGTACCAGTCCCCGCTTGAATATATGATCAGCTCCGCCATGTTTGTTTTCACGCTGGAGTGTCGACTGCGCAAACGGTGGCCTCAGTAAAAACCGGAAGTGCACAGGCCAACACCACAAACGTGGTCGTAAGCTAGGCAGACAAATTTTTACTGAAAAATTCATTCATTCAAATTCATTCATTCACTGTCGGAAGCAATAATCGGACGACCACGTTTGTAGTGTTGGCGTGTGCACTTCCGGTTTTTACTGAGGCCACCGTTTGCGCAGTCGACACTCCAACGTGAAAACAAACATGGCGGAGCTGATCATATATTCAAGCGGGGACTGGTACAAAAGGCGGCGAAACCCACTCAAAAAGACAACAGATATTGACCGTTCGGACGATTCGGACTAGTTCATGATACGTTTTATCGGAAAATGCATGGTAAGGAGCAACTAAATCATTGTTTATACGATTCGGGCTTCTATATTACGATGGTGGCTAGGATGTACTTGGGACCTAATGACAGTATCATTAGGTCTCAGTTGGGGCTAGGTTAATCGGCATGATAGACACGAAATGGTACAGGTAAAACAACACTCAGGTAAGTCAGCTCGCGTAAATCGAACGACCAAAATGCAACTGTATGTCACAGATACGATGAATAATAATAAGCACGAAGCAGGTGCCCGATCAGTAGAACATGATTAGACAGTTCGAGCGCAGGGAAGCCGGGAAGCCGATGACGTCATAAGTAGGTCGAGGCGACGTCATAAATAGGTCGAAGTCGTGCGGTGTTCGTCTATTTATAGTGTCATGAACATAGCCCAAGGGCTTGTAGGTCAACGTCTGTTCACCGGACCGTGACAATAGCCTGAGGTGTTTGCGGTGGTTTATGTCTGCTCAGCGGACCGTGTCTATAGCTTTTTGCGGTGTTCGAGGTTATGGTCTATTTATGGAGCCATACTTATAGCCCGGAGGTGCGGTGTTCATCGTCTATTTATAGAGCTCTACCTATAACCCGGAGGTGCGATGTTCACCGAACCGTGACTATAGCGTGAGAAGTGTTTGCGGTGTTCTATATCTGTTCAGCGGGCCGTGTCTATAGTTAGCGATGAAGCGTGACTAATGAAAGCTGGCGGCTAATTCGGGACCGAAGTCGTATTGATTCCTATGTTGATAGTGTTGAATGAGGCATGAAATGCGTAAATTCCTCAGTTATGCCCCTAGGGCGTCCAAATTTCGTTTCGGGGTAAAAAAATATTTCAATTTTTTTTTTTTTTTGGACATTGCCGATTTTCATCGAATTTTCTATAAATTGCCCATGGCGATATCGCGGGAACTAAGACGAATAGAGACTCGCGGCTTACGGCGTCGTATTCCTCTCGTATAGATGCACAATAAAGGCCCTATACAATTTTATCGCCCGACGGTAACTTTCGTCGCAATTAGACGATAATCGGTGTCACGTGATTCGGCCATTTCTCGGGAAATAAGTAACATACGCGCACGCTGTTTGCGGCGTTGTATTCCTCGTGTCGGGGTCTACCATAAAGCTCCCATACGAATTTATCGAATCTCGGTAACTTTCGCCGCTATTCGGGTGCGCATGCGTGGTGATGGTGGTGGTGGTCGTGGTGATGGTGGTGGTCGACGTGGCAGTGGTGGTGGTAGTAGCGGTGTGTGATGGTGGTGGTCGCCGTGGCGGTGGTGGTGGCGTCTGTAGACAGTATATACCCGTTATCGCTTTTTTCTACACATGTTTCAGAGGTATCGGACATGTCTGAACACGCTTCATAGAACTAGCATTGGCGTATTAGAATAAAAAAGGAGGAGGAGGAGGAGGATAAAATACAGACAAACCAATACGAAGATTACAAAATAAACGCTTTATTCATCAACTCATAGCTCTGCTTTACAAATAAAAGAGAGAAAACTGCTTTGTTGTGGCTATCATTACGACATCTAGCCTTCCATTCAATGTTTATCTACAAATATTTCTACTAGGGTCTTTATTCGGAGTCCTCGCTCTCACCGTCATCAATCAACTTATCGAATAAGCATTTCCGCATCTTAATCGTCTGTTTGACTGCTTCCTCGTAGTCTATGTCGTATACCGTTTGCAGACGCCTCGTTGTTTTCAAAATCTCGTTATGAATATAATCGGTTTGTAGCTTTTGTATGTTCACGAGGAGATTGTAGTATTTTTGACATAAAGTCTTCATCATCGTTGGAATATAATCCTCCATAGCATTTGCACCAGACTCATCCTCGTCGTAACCTTGACTTGTATATCGCTGTTTTCTCTCATCAATGTCAACCTTACAATTTCTCGCGATAGGTTTACCAAACATGCTTTTCCACAAGTTATATTTGACCCGTTTCCGCAAGTGGGTAGGTTGATCTATTTCCCCAGGATGGATGAGTTCGTCATCTGAAGGGTATTTTCTCTTTCGTCGTTCCATTTCATTCCCGCTTTTATGGATCATCTGCCACTGCTGGGACTCGTTATCATTTTCATTCCGTTTGAACCACGGTGCATCCGTCCTCGCATATAACCCCTCTTCCACTTGTTCATTCCTCTTAGCGGACCATGCTGGATCGTGAGATGGTATGCGTTGAATTTGAGTTGATGGATTATGAATTGAGGCTGGACGAGGTGGCAGTTGTTGTCCCTCTTTTCTTGTCGGCCAATACACGACATGTTGATTAGTCGGCCAATACAAATGGACTGATGAGGGAAACGCTTTTATCCCTATATATATAGACACCACCATCACCGCCACGACCACCACCACCACCACCACCACCACCCCCACCTATGGTGTCTATATATATAGGGATTGAAGCGTTTCCCTCATCAGTCCATTTGTATTGGCCGACTAATCAACATGTCGTGTACGTGTAATTTCTGTCAGAGAACCTTCTCTCGTCGCGATAGTACGCTCAGACACATTCAATGCAAACACGGCCAACAGACACCACGGAAACCCGCTATAGTTCAACCAAGTGGAGTAGAGCATCCCTATACGATGACGGTGAGCGGCCCTACGGGATGTGGAAAGACGTCCTGGGTGATGAAGTTCTTAGAGGAAGGCGTGGCAACCCCAGCTCCGACACGCGTTGTATGGTGTTATAGCCAATGGCAGCCCGCGTACGAGAATACGCGATTACAGAATGTGAGCTTCGTCTCAGAAATTCCTCACGACATCGGCGAAGAGTATTACTTCGATTCCGAGCAGACCAACGTGGTAGTGCTAGATGACCTGATGAGTGCGGCCAAGGACAATTCGAAAGTTGCCGACCTATTCACCAAAGGGTCCCATCACAGAAATTTGTCCATAATTTATCTGACTCAGAATCTCTTCCCTCAAGGCAAGGCATCTCGAGATATCACGCTAAACTGCCAGTATTTCGTTCTATTCAATAATCCTATTGATAGGGGGCCCTCCGTGGCCGAGTGGTCTAAGGCGCTTCGCTGGTGACCGCTAGCCTCACACCGCTGAACCGGCACGGGTTCGAGCCCAGCTGGTCCATTGTGAAAGTTTGTCAGTTACTTGCCGAAGGGCGGCGGTTCTCTCCGGGTACTCCGGCTTCCTCCACCAACCAAACTGACTGTCACCATATGAGTGAAACAAACTTGAGTGTGACATTAAGCCAAATTCCCTCCCTCCCTCCTATTGATAGACAGCAAATTAGCACGTTCGCGAGACGGATCTTTCCTCGGGATACGACACATTTCATGGCAAAATTTCACGAAGCCACATCTCGTCCGTACGGATATCTGTTCATCGATTTAAAACCACATACAGCGGAAAAGGACAGACTGTCTACCAATGTAATATCGGGCGATGAGGAACTCGTGAAAGAGGGACAACGATTGCCACCTCGTCCAGCCTCAATTCATAATCCATCAACTCAAATTCAACGCATACCATCTCACGATCCAGCATGGTCCGCTAAGAGGAATGAACAAGTGGAAGAGGGATTATATGCGAGGGCGGATGCACCATGGTTCAAACGGAATGAAAATGATAACGAGTTCCAGCAGAGGCAGATGATCCATAGGAGCGGGAATGAAATGGAACGACGAAAGAGAAAATGCCCTTCAGATGACGAACTCATCCATCCTGGGGAAATACATCAACCTACCCACTTGCGGAAACGGGTCAAATATAACTTGTGGAAAAGCATGTTCGGTAAACCTATCGCGAGAGATTGTAAGGTTGACATTGATGAGAGAAAACAGCGATATACAAGCCAAGGTTACGACGAGGATGAGTCTGGTGCAAATGCTATGGAGGATTATATTCCAACGATGATGAAGACTTTACGTCAAAAATACTACAATCTCCTCGTGAACATACAAAAGCTACAAACCGATTATATTCATAACGAGATTTTGAAAACAACGAGGCGTCTGCAAACGGTATACGACATAGACTACGAGGAAGCACTCAAACAGACGATTAAGATGCGGGAATGCTTATTCGATAAGTTGATTGATGACGGTGAGAGCGAGGACTCCGAATAAAGACCCTAGTAGAAATATTTGTAGATAAACATTTTATGGAAGGCTAGATGTCGTAATGATAGCCACAACAAAGCAGTTTTCTCTCTTTATTTGTAAAGTAGTGCTATGAGTTGATGAATAAAGCGTTTATTTTGTAATCTTCGTATTGGTTTGTCTGTATTTTATCCTCCTCCTCCTCCTCCTTTTTTATCCTAATACGCCAATGCTAGTTCTATGAAGCGTGTTCAGACATGTCCGATACCTCTGAAACATGTGTAGAAAAAGCGATAACGGGTATATACTGTCTACAGACGCCACCACCACTGCCACGACGACCACCACCATCACCACGACCACCACCACCATCGCCACGCATGCGCACCCGAATAGCGGCGAAAGTTACCGAGATTCGATAAATTCGTATAGGAGCTTTACGGTAGACCCCGAGACGAGGAATACAACGCCGCAAACAGCGTGCCCGTATGTCGCTTATTTCCCGAGAAATGGCCGAATCACGTGACACCGATTATCGTCTAATTGCGGCGAAAGTTACCGTCGGGCGATAAAATTGTATAGGGCCTCTATTGTGCATAGAGGAATACGACGCCGTAAGCCGCGAGTCTCTATCCGTCTTAGTTCCCGCGATATCGCCATGGGTAATTTATAGAAAATTCGACGAAAATCGGCGAAGTCCAAAAAAAAAAAAAAAAAAAAAAAAAATTGAAATTTGGACACCCTAGGGGCATAACTGAGGAATTTACGCATTTCATGCCTCATTCAACACTATCAACATAGGAATCAATACGACTTCGGTCCCGAATCAGCCGCCTGCTTTCACTAGTCACGCTTCATCGCTAACTACAGACACGGCCCGCTGAACAGATATAGAACACCGCAAACACTTCTCACACTATAGTCACGGTTCGGTGAACATCGCACCTCCGGGTTATAGGTAGAGCTCTATAAATAGACGATGAACACCGCACCTCCGGGCTATAAGTATGGCTCCATAAATAGACCATAACCTCGAACACCGCAAAAAGCTATAGACACTGTCCGCTGAGCAGACATAAAACACCGCAAACACCTCAGGCTATTGTCACGGTCCGGTGAACAGACGTTGACCTACAACCCCTTGGGCTTTGTTCATGACACTATAAATAGACGAACACCGCACGACTTAGACCTATTTATGACGTCACCTCGACCTACTTATGACGTCATCGGCTTCCCGGCTTCCCGGCTTCCCTGCGCTCGAACTGTCTAATCATGTTCTACTCCGATCTCAAGCGGAGAATGTCAGCAAAACAGAACGAAAACTTTTAACGTTCACAGCACAGTAAATCCACAGATTACAAGCACAGAAATTCAGACGCAGTTGGAGGACACGTTCATGAAACCACAGTATAACATGGTACTCCGCCTGATAAATCGAGCTCTTTTGGGTTTGCAATTCATTGAGCGGTGACAGAATTATACCAACATTGCAGACTACACACAAACTTAACTTTATGCCAAGACATAGTGGATACATAAGCTCGAACGCACTATACGATAGTCGGGCGAGGGTTAGTTTTGGAGATAGAGGGTTGGCCTTGGTGCACATACTCCCGAGGATAGTGTAAGCTCTTGGAATACATGAGGGTATGGGGTCGGGCCAGGCTTAGTTTAGGACAGGGACATGTTCCCGAGGGTGGTGGATGATTGAATAAGTGTAGCGTAAGCTCCCGGTATATATGAGGGTTGGGTCGGTCGGGGCTTAGTGCAGGAGACATAAGGTAAGGTCGAGAAGTCCAAAAACTTCAACAATTTTTTTCAGACAGGGACAGGAACAGGTACATCATTTAGATCCATTTATAGAGCTTTGCGCAGCTAAAGCTACGGGCTCGATAATAATCCAAGCGAAATTCAACCCAATCCAAAAATATACAGAAATGGGCACGAAATGATGCAAAACACGCGCGAACAGTTCTACAGTCCTAACGGAGACGGGAGATTACGAACCACAAAACTATACAGTCCCGTATCAATGTAGCAGTAGATGCACCGGAGGGACGATTTTGTCTGTGAATTAAAGTGAAAAACAGGGATTACATCACTTTATGCATTTGAACAACGGCAAATGTTGTTTTATACAAATAAGAAAAAAATAAATAATCGATTTAAGAAATCACGGAGTAATGGTACTTATTATATTTATTCCATTTTGTTAGCATGTACACGTACATGTAGCATTGAACATTGATCATCTGGGACCATATGGCAAGCAATTAAACATAGACACTATGTTATGCTTTTTCACCTAGATAGCGATTAGCGAGTCTACCTTTTTCAAGCATGAAGTCAGTGGTGTAATGTATACCACTTTATCTAATGATAAAAGCTGATCGTACATACTAATGTACATAAAGATGTTATCTCTTTCAGAAAGAATTAAGATACCTTGAAAATATTGATTGCGAGAGCTGAGGTATGTCCTGGCTTTAGTATGGCCATTAAGTGACGCGGAAGCTAGACCGCTGATAGAGTCGAGTCGATTAAGTTACTCTCATCCTGTTCACGAGAGAGTGTCAGGGCGGTATCTCAGTTTTTGTATGGACACTGACCGACAGACTGAAAACAGGTAAGTCTATTGAACTGATATTTGTGAAATAATACAGGTTAGACAAGAGCGATGAAAATCTATCTACAAATATGTAAACAAGCATCTACAGGAAGCAGATTTCTCGGCGCTGTTATTGCTGCAATATTCTCCAGATACCGCGGTACCAGGATATTCCAAGTTAGCTGACAGATGCAATTGTAAACAGAATCGACCCGGCTACTCTATCCATATGAATCAAAAACGAATGTGAATCCATGAAAGTTTCGAGATAAAAGTTGCTAATTTCTTGAAGGTAAAGGCGTTTTCAGTAATGGAATTTGGCGGTGCCATTTATGAGTGTACGCAGTTGAAACGCAATCCACATGGACTAGCATGTATGCGTAGATTTTTGGAAGGATTGTTGATGAAGGCTGTTTTTATTGCCCGGAAACCGATATTCAACGTTGGAACCTAGTTGTGCCGTCCATGAGAACACGCAATTCCAACCGAACTCTAAGCGAGATATCGATGTGGAATATGGGAAGAATAGTCGTCGCGTTGAGACCCGTTGTTTCTGTATTGTTGGAAGCGGGTAGTACGACATAGATTCACATATTGGTGTTCCGGAATGGTCACGCTGTTCTGACCACAATTGAAACGCGATCTCAGGTGACATCTGGTTAAGCTATAATTGTGTTGAAATTTGGAAGAATCGATGAAAGCTATGGTGATTTATTGCCCGGACACGGATTTTCAAACCTGGTGACGTCTAATTTCTGTCATTTAATTTTCCATTTTCACTAGTTTATTGAACGGGGTCATTCCACATTAATCCTTGGACATGCTGTCTTGCCCAGATGTCGGCGACACTGGTACACAGCACTTGGGCCACCGCGTGCGCGGGTTGTTCTCATGACCTATTCCCTATATTTGGACCCACCCAAGCACTCACACCAAAACCTAATTAGATCACAAGGCCATTCCAATGAAGCTTCCATCCATGTTTGCTGAAATTTCATCCAGTAGTTCTCCACATATCTTGTAGACAAGAGTAGACCTGTACATACACGTAACAAAGACGGACATTAGAAACAGATGGATGCGCGCAAACAAACCAAAACCTAATCAGATGAGGAGGCCATCACGATGAAGCTTCCATCCAAGTTTGGGGAAATTCGGCCCAGTAGTTCTCCAGATATCTTACTGACAAGGCCTGTCTATACATGTAGAAGTGGATGGATGGACGAAGGGACGGACAGACAAAGGAATCGGATGAACGCATGCATGCATACCGAAACCTAATCAGATGAGGAGCCCATTGCAATGAAGCTTCCTTCCAAGTTTGATGAAATTCCGTCTGGTAGTTCTCCAGATATCTTGCAGACAAGGCCTGTATATACATGCACAAGTAGATGGACGGACGGACGGACAACGGGCACAGATGAAAGCACACACACACACCAAAACCTAATCAAATGAGGGGGCTATCCCAATGAACCTTCCATCCAAGTTGGGTGAAATTCCGTCAAGTAGTTCTTCAGATATCTTGCAGACAGGGCCTATATATACATATACATGTACAAGTAGATGGACAGACGGATATGCACCGGACATGGACGAACGCAGGCACACACACCAACATCGAATCAGATAAGGGGGCTATTTCAATGAAGCTTCCATCCAAGTTTGGTAAACTTCTGTCTAGTAGTTCTCCAGATATCTTGCAGGCAAGACATGTACAAGTAGATGGACGGACGGACAGACAAAGGACACGGATGAATGCACACACACACACACCAAAACGTAATCAGATGAGGGGGCTATCCCACTGAAGCTTCCATCCAAGTTTGGTGAAATTCCGTCAAGTAGTTCTTCAGATATCTTGTAGACAAGGCCTGCATATATATATACATGTACAAGTAGATGGACGGACGGACACCGGACACGGACGAATACACTCACACACACCAAAACCTAATCAGATCAGGGGGCTATCCCATTGAAGCTTTCGTCCAAGTTTGGTGAACTTCTGTCCAGTAGTTCTCCAGATATTTTGCAGACAATGCCTTTATATACATGTATAAGTAGATGGACGGACGGACACCGGACACGGACGAACGCACGCACACACACCAAAACCTAATCAAATGAGGGGGCTATCCCTATGAAGCCTCCATCCAAGTGTGGTGAATTTCCATCAAGTAGTTCTCAAGATATCTTGCAGACAAGGCCTGTATATACATGTAAAAGTAGATGGACGGACGGACGGACGGACACCGGACACGGATGAACGCACGTACACACACCAAAACCTAATCAATTGAGGAGGCTATCCCAATAAGGCTATCCCAATGAAGCCTCCATCCAAGTTTGGTGAAATTCCGTCCAGTAATTCTTAAGATATCTTGCAGACAAGGCCTGTATATACATGTACAAGTAGATGGACGGACGGACGCCGGACACGGACGAACGCACGCCAAAACCTGATAAAATGAGGGGACTATCCCAATGAATTTTTCATCCAGGTTTGGTGAAATTCTGTCCAGTAGTTCTCAAGATACCTTGCAGACAAGGAAATGGGACGGACAGACAGACTGACAGACAAACGGACAGACAGACAGCACAAAGGTGAGTGAGTGAGTTAATATGATTTAACGTCGCTTTCAACGCTATTTCAGTCATGATGAATAATAATGAATATGAAGCAGGTATACGAACAAGCGAGTACTTATTGCCTTTGAGCTCAAAATTTCAGCAGAACTGAACAAATAATTTCAACGTTCACAGCACAGTAAATTCACAGAACACAATACAAGATCAGAATTTTACATACATTTGGACGACACTTTCACGAAATCAAAGTAAAAATCCAAACGAAACAAAGGCGAAACCTTGACCATCTTGTAATAGCAGACAGCGTTCCTCTCACTCTCGTGAAAACAAATATATTGTAGCATGCATAATATGCGGTACCATGGATATCTGCTCCGTCAGTTTTTCAACTGATATCGGGGAGAAAGTTCATGTAAGAGGAGATACCGCTATTCAACGTGACTTGACATGTTAGCAACACAGGGGCTTGTAGCTGGTCGGTTATTAATTATGATATTAATATTTATATATACTCTCCTCCATATACTCTCCTCCTACTCTATATAAACGTTTATATAGAGTAGGAGGAGAGTATATATAAATATTAATATCATAATTAATAACCGACCAGCTACGAGCCCCTGTGGTTAGCAAATAGAACAATGGACGACCGCTTGCTCATTTGCTACTATTGGAAATTCCGTAAATTCACGTCACTTCGTCTTACATGATCTCGGTCTGGAACAAACAAGTGCCAGGATATCAACTAGCTGATCTTTTTGGGCTCATTTTAAACCTACTTACATAACCATCTGTCCATAACATCACGAGGAAATTCAAAATGGCGACCCACTGAGGTAAATTAAGATGCTTTTTTTCCACATTTTTTCTACTTTTTTAGCATTTGTTATACCATTTTTTTCCATTTCATTCAGTTATACCAATTGTCAAACTGAGACATTTACCGAATCATAGTTCATCATTCTGGGTCCATTATGTAAGGTGTGGTTCGTATAAAATCGCTCTGACCTATCTTTTAACCCAGGACGATATTTTGATAGCTGGCATAGTTTATTGGTATATGTACCATATATTCCCAGTATTCAAAGAAAGTGTCATTATGTTTAGAATAATGCATATTTCGGCAAATATAACGTGAAAATATGCCAGCTATCACCAGTTCAAAATATCGTCCCGGGTTAATAGACATGCTAAGGTGAATATATACGAACCACAGCTGAAGCAACGAGTCAGTGCAGAGACAGGATCTACATTGTTCTCTCTAGCGGCGCCTTGCAGAGACCCGGGCAAATAATTAGTGCCAATTTCGGATCACATCAGATCCGTTACATGTATGGCCGCCATGCTGAATTCACCCATGATTCATCGACAGAAAGTGATATAAAAGATGATGGAACTCGAACTCGTCAAATGATAATTAAAATGTTGGTGTAGTGTTATAAAAATAATACGAAGCTGCGCATCTGAAAACCCCCCATCGGCTCTGGGCGGCAGCTATTTTTAATGTACTCAATCTGAACTGTACTGCTTTGAAGACGTCACGAAAACCAAGCACTCAAGGACTAATATACAGATTACTAAAGGGTTCCGTCCAATCAGAAAAACTGGCGGTGATGCGGTCACGGAAGAAAGCTTCCGCGGAGAAAAAGTAGTCCCTAGACTTGAAAAACGCTGCATGGTCCGATTGGGTCGAGTGAGGTATCAAAGTGAAGCATTCGTGAAGGGGCATCTGCTGGGCTGGGTGTGGGGTTGACATATCGGCATTCTGCGCATGCGCGGTGGCCCAAGGGTATGAAAATAGCCGTTTTGGGATCTAGGGGAGCTCCTAATGGGCCGATGGAGTCGTATGAGGTATCCATGTGAAGCCTATGTGAGGGGGCATCTCACTGGACTAGTGGCTCGAGCGTTGTCACCATTCTGCGCATGCGCGGTGGCCAAAGGGTATGGAAATAGACGTTTTGGGGCTAGGGGAGTCCCTAATGGGCCGATGGAGTTGTATGAGGTATCCATGTGAAGCCTATGTGAAGGGGCCTCCAGTCATGGGTGGGTGCATGTAAAATTTTTCCTGAAAAAAACCCCCGGAACACGGACTTTATCGAAAAATCCTGGAAAATACCTATATGGGGGTATATAGGTCGCCGGGCTTAACGGGGCTTGCCTATCAATAGAGTTATCTTCCCCTAGTTCCGGGGTTGGTGTATGTAAATTTTTTCCTGAAAAAATACGGAACACGGACTTTATCCTAAATTACGGGAAAATGCCTATATGGGGTATGGGGGGTATAGCACCATCCTGGGAAACCTACTTCTCGACATTTGCGGTATGGTTGTTTGGATTCGTTTTCTTAGTCTCGTCAAGACAAACATGATAGGAAGTGTCGCGGAGCGAATTGGTGAAATTTTTGAAAAAGTACCATATAGCCCATATAGTCCCATACTAGGGGTATAGTACCAATGTTTGTCCCACTGGGAAACCTACTTCTATACATTTGCGGTAGGGTTGTTTGGATTTGTTTTCTTAGTCTCGTCATTTAGAACACGATAGGAAGTGTCCCGGCACGAAACGGTGAAATTTTTGAAAAAAGTCACCGAGGCCTGGGTAGGCTCATATAGACCCATATACTGGGATATAAGCCCAATGTATGTATAAATCCATACGGGGTGGACATGTTGGAGTCTAGGTGAGTCCAATGGTGTCGTCTGAGGTCTTATTTTGAAGCTCTCATGCAGGAGCACTTGACTACACTAATGGTTCGTACGTTGTCAATACTCTGCGCATGCGCAGCCTGGCCGTAGTATAGAAAGCAGCCATTTTTGGGGGTGTGTGTGTGGGTGTGTTTGGGTTAGAGATGGGCTATTCACGGTTCGAATGAGTCGTGTGAGGTATCCATGTGAAGCCTATGTGAGGGAGTATCCGACGGGGTGGGTGTGGGGTAGACATAGGGTCATTCTGCGCATGCGCAGCCTGGCCGTAGTATGGACATTGACGTTTTGGGGGTCTAGGTGGGCCCCTCATGGTCCTATTGGGTCGAGTGAGGTATCCATGTGAATCCTAGGTGGGGGAGCATCCACCTGGGCTAACATTCACGTGGTTTGGTGGGTCTGCGCAAGTGTGTGTGACGTCACTTCCGGTTTTTCAGAATGCTCAAACACACTACCTTCAACTTTCCCGGCCCGGCCCCGGCCCCGCCCCGGCCGCAGCGCGCCCCGGTTCTCCGGACGCGCGCGTCATCACCAGGGCGTGACCTTTGGACATGTCCAGACTTGTCTTCTAGACAAAATGGCGGTCTAGACCCGGAGAATACCGAAGAGGTCCGCCCGCAGTGAGCGAGTGAGTGAGTGAGTGAGTGAGTGAGTAAGTGAGTGAGTGAGTGAGGCGTGCAAAACGCCTGTGAGGCGTCCCCAACGCCCGTCTTAACGCATGGACGCACTAACGACGTTGAGTGAGTGAGTGAGTGAGTGAGTGAGTGGTCATATAAGGTCGTTTGTACACCATTAGCCTCAGTCTGTATCCATCCTTTGACCGGGTACCATGTCGAGTACATGTCCGTTCTGTCAAAAGACACTCTCTCGTCGCGACAATGTGCTCAGACATATGCGTCTAACGCATAGACAAGAGACACCACCAAGTCCCGCTATAGGTCCACCAAGTGGCGTAGGACATCCCTATACGATGACGGTGAGCGGCCCTACGGGGTGTGGAAAGACGTCCTGGGTGATGAAGTTTCTAGAGGAAGGCGTGGCAACCCCAGCTCCGACCCGTGTTGTTTGGTGTTATAGCCAGTGGCAGCCCGCCTACGAAACTACGCGATTACAGAATGTGAGCTTTGTCCCAGGAATTCCTCACGACATAGACGAACCCTATTACTTCGATTTCGAGCAGACCAACGTGGTAGTGCTCGATGATCTGATGAGTGCGGCCAAGGACAATTCGAAAATCGCCGACCTATTCACCAAAGGGTCCCATCATCGCAATCTGTCCGTCATCTATTTGACTCAGAATCTCTTTCCTCAAGGGAAGGCGTTCAGAGATATTGCCTTGAACTGCCAATACTTTGTGTTGTTCTCCAATCCCATTGACAGAGCACAGATCCGTGTGTTTGGTAGTCGAATTTATCCTCAGAACATCGACCATTTCATGCAGGCGTTTCAAGGAGCGACAAGTCGTCCGTACGGCTACCTGTTCGTAGATTTAAAAGCCCATACCCCGGAAGATCGTCGGCTGACGACCCACCTGTTACCCGGCGAGGCATCACCACAGCCCCTACACTATCCACCGAGTCCACATCTGGTAGGGCAGCAGCAACCCACCCCCATACAGCGTGTCCCCTTCATACCATCAGTCCCGGAATATCACCCAACCGTGAAGGACCAACCCGAGGTTGAAGAACATAATGTGAACTCGAGGCTATGGAAGGATTTGTTCAAAGAAAGTATGGACGCCGAGCTGGGCGAGATGTTGGAGGCCACAGGAAACAAGTTTCAACGCCAAGGGTATTCGAAAGAGGAAGCCGCAATTTTAGCCCATAACAGATTGGCACCCAGGCTACGACGGGCTTTACGTCAGCGGTATGTCGACCTCGTGACCCATATGAAATTGTTGGATAAGGACCCAGTCCATATGGAAATTGAAAGAACAGCGTCGATGTTGAAAACCTCGGGCATGA
>JAVTVY010014851.1:0-62637 GCA_036873755.1 Hanleya hanleyi | reverse complement strand
AGCCCCTAATAGCTCCTGGATCTAGACCACATAAATGAAGGGATCTAGTTTATCGGTGCTATGGCAAAAATATCATGTAGAATGGGATTGTGTGGATAATATCCGATTCATGAAAGTTGAAGTCCTGCAGCATGCTCCACAAATATCATCAAAGGTCATAAAACTTTCTGGTCTGCACCAGTGTGGATCTATACTTGTTTATTTTTTTACAAAATTATCTCCCTTGACCAGGAGAGGACTTGAATGTGTCTGAAATGATTTAGCTTCTAGAAACAAAGACATCATGTCCTGAATAGAGGTAAAAACCGAACATATTTTGATTATTTTATTCAAATTTCAATTCCACTTCTGGTATATGTACATGTATAAAATACATACAGAATAACACAAAGAACAGGTATATGTATCTCATTACATTCTTAACCAAAGATCAATACCTGGGTGATATTACAACAATACCGTGGTGTTATATATTGTTATGATTGGCTTAACTTTAGCTGCTGAAGATATTTCTAATTTGAGGGTAATGGGCAATCATACTAAATTTATTTTCATAACTTCATTTATTTTCACAATAAGCAATATAATCGAGATTAGCAAGTGAAGTTTTACAATATAATATAATATGCATCGCGGGTCTCCTTCAGTTTAGTGTAGACATATATACCCTTGAATATCTGTTACCATGATTCAGTCATAATATTTTCTGTATTATATTGATGTCGACAAGGATATACATAATTATTTGATAGTATTATTAATTATATGTTGTTTATGATTAACATGAACTTTTTATTCGCTGGAATCCAGCCATTTGTTCCATATGGGCAATATTCTCATCAGCCATCACCATTCAATATGAATGTGATACATGTACAAGTCCATGGTAATTGATACATTATGGTGAAGGTGACCTGTAACACCAGTATACAAAATTATTCCGAGCTCATTGAATCATCATCACATGATGCTGAGACAGATCAGAACGGAGTGTCGGTAAAATCAGATGTGTTTTGTAGAGGATTCTGCCAATGAGGATGCTTTTCTATACACATACAATATATGACGTGTTGATGTGCAGGGCCTATAGCACAAAATCACAAGCAAGTTGCTAAAATTAGGCACACAGGGTCTCATTTCTGCCGCTAACGTGTTGATTTGGGTGGGGGCGTCCTCTCAGGGGGAGGTGTGGGTGGGAAGGGGCCTAATGTCTCAAGCAGTATTCCAGGTTTCCCATCAATATACTCTGTTCCATACCCCAATATTTCAAGCACGGGAAATCCAACAAAAATTATTTGCGGGGAATGTGACTTCCACATCCCTAGCTGGACAGGCTAGTGGGGAACCCTCAATCTCAGGTTAATTACCATTGGTGAAGTTAACGTCCAACAAATGCAAAATTGAGCTTGGCATCCGGCCCTATGTTATTCAGTGATGGACCATGTTGCCTCGACGGAGGTCTTTGCGCTCATCCAGCGCTTGTTTACTTTGGCCCGCCATTGTAAAGACGTCTGTAAACAAAGCTCTCGAGAAAAATCGAATGATTTACGTTACAAAGACGGATCTGGATCGTCAGCAAGACTACAACCATCATCATATCTGTTGGGAAGTATTATTTGCTGTTATTTACGATAATTATGGCCTCAATGTTCAAAGTAGCGTCTGTGGAAAGTCCAAATCGACGGCCGACTTTGCAATGGCCAAGGTCGCGGCCATATTGTTTGTGATTGTAACCATAGATGCCAAGAGTGTCAACAATGGCCCGATTATTTGTTTGAAAATTATGAACGGGTCTGGGGTGGGATTCTTTTCCTGGTATGAGGATTAATTCATATATATTTCGCCTCTCCCCTTTTTATTCAAATGGGAGGGCGAAGAAGCCTACTCTAGTTGATAGTCCATGGACGGGTTCTTTACGTTCTTTGTTAAAATATAAGACCTTACGTCAAGCACTCGTAATTGATCTTTTGTTTCTTCACAGGAAAGAAAATCAAAGTACTTAAAGTACTGATGTCGGGTTTACTTGCAGAGGAGTTTATTAGTCCCATATTTGGGAAGAATGGTGGTGTTCGCTTGACATAGGGAATCGTCCTCAAGCTGTTCGGTTTGAAGGGCCAAACTTTCACTTTTATCAAAGGGATATGAAATGGACCATTTTGTACAGCCTTCATGCTGAATTATAAGACCCGAAATAATGAAGGACTGCAGATGCACGAACACGGATTTATGGCTCACTAAAGTTGGTAAGTTGGCTTATTTTCGTATTTTTAGGCACTTTTCGGTGCGGATTTTCTCTTGTTACAAAAATAGGACACCTTTAACCAAAACCAATTTTAGCTATTTTGACCAACAAATAAGTCTAAATATGATTTTGGTTAAAGGTGTCATAATTTTGCAACGAGAATTTTGGAGAGAAAATGTCGACTGTAAATGCACCGAAAAGTGCAAAATACGGCAGGTTTGAACCACTGTAATTCTGGTTGTGTTTGTCTGTAGGTCTTGATTATTCTTTATCTATTCAGATGGTCAATTTGGTGCTTTTTAGACAAAAATTAGCCCCACCAGCTGTGTGTATCAAAAACGCATTGAGGACGATTCCCTATCTAAAGTGAAGATCATCTTTGTGATCTTGCACTATACATGAATCATAACTTTTGTTGTAAGGTAGCTTACCAAAGATTGAAAAATGTTCAAAAATATTAAAATTCATATTCGTAATAATAATTCATAAAGTGCCATATAGTTATAGAACAACCTCAAGAATATGTGTGTAAAGTTTGTGTATCCTGTAATTTTTGTATGGCTCCGTAAAGGACCATCGCCGATATTGGACAGATCCACATTTGTTTGACACACCGTGTACGTTGCTGTCCTCTCACCGTGACGGGACAACCACAGTTATAATCATCCAGTCTCAGTCAATGTTCACTAAATTTGCATTTTCCCGGCATCGGCAAAATTAGCCCAAAGCTAAATTCCAAACCAACGAACAATGGCGACTGCAATTTGACCAGTTCAAATGGCGACTGTTCTGATACGTAAATTAGTACAGATGTCAAGAGCGTGAGCCAATCAGCTGTCGACATTATGACCTCGACCAATACACGTCACAGAATATGAATATTAATTCAGCGGGAAACAGTCACGAGTTTAGTTCAACCAATGGACTACACAAAATATGTAAATGAGCTGTCTGACCTCGTTCCAATCTGGCGAAGGGTCACCAGCAATCACGTTTCACGGCTGTTTGTATTTTTATTCCGCAATAAATTTCGCTGAACTTCAGAGAATAACTTAGCTTTTTCCACTCATTTTCCCGGACTTTGTACATATATTTCCTCTGACTTTCCATGTCCTTTCAACGAAATTCCATTACTCTTAGCCCCTGGAATTGCATGGCTTGTGCGAGGCTTGTTGTGAATGCTGTAAGGGGCATCAAATGAGAACAGTCTCCGGGCAGGAGATCAAAACTACACATGTGCAGAAGAAAAAAGAAAATCTGAAAAGTGATACTAATGTAGGGTTTACCCTTGGTAAACCCGACAAAAACGATAAAGTAATGGACGAGAATACGGGTCTGACGACTGATGTCACCGTAGTACTAACTTCCCTCTAGCGTGTTCCCCATGGAAAGACGCAAAAGGGAATGAGGACCACTACTACGGCCATGTAGGGAGTGGTGAGATTGGACGTACGCCTGTACGGATTGTTGGGAATGATACCATACAAGAGAGTCCTGCAACGGATATCTCGGTATCTAAAACCCAAGTGAATAAATTTGGTCAGGAGTCCAAATGTTTCACTCCCTGTTGCTCCAGGGGCAGTCCGTGGCCTGGTAAGTAGTGCTGCAGTGATTTCATGTATTACACATGAAATCACAGATTACAGCACGGCAGACATAACTTCTTATGGGTATAGAGCTCATATATCCATGGTCTCATCAGGAGTTTTTAATTCCACGTTCTTGCGTAACATCTCACATTATTAAAGGTATTTGGGCTCTTGTTACGCAAGTCCGGGTGAGATCAAGCCCCATGTACACAAAACCCGCATGCGGTAAGTCGGGTTAGCTGACAAGGGGTCGAGGCTATTGTTCTGAAGGAACAATGCCGATTTGGCACCTAATTTCCGAGGACGTTAGTCGAAACACGGTATTGTTCCAGTCACAGCGGGGCCGGAAGTTGAGTAGGGTTGATCCATTCTTGATGGTAAAACCATATAAGGTTCTCTGAACTACTTCCGGTCTGCCATTTCTGGTTCCTGTCGGTTCCAGTTTTGGCATCCTCTAGGTTCTGGTAAGCACATTCTGCCCTTTCCGGTCCCGTTATGAGGACTGCGGGTTTTGAGTCGGGTTGATACACCACTTCCGGTGGTTAAACCATATAAGGCTCATAAACCATTTACGGCAGCCATTTCCGGTGCCTGAGGGTTCCGGTCTGGCATAATGATGCCGTATGTGACAACCTCCGATAGGGGAGACTTCCGGTACAATCGGATCTACAGTGGCCTTGGTCATTTGATTCCGTTTATGTTCGGGTCTCCATTAGCTTAGCCCTCGGATTATGCGGAAGTGTTCGGATTTGGTGAAATAAATCAATTCCGACAACTTTTGACGTCCTCTTCCGGTGAGGCGCACGTTCCACTTTAGGTTCCTGCGCAGTTTCCGGTTGGACATCATATTCGCTTGATCTGTAAGCTGACCCATCGATGAGACGTCATGGGATCGTGCATTGACGCTCTAATCGGAGTCTGACATTATTCAGAATCCAGAGCGGCATTCATTTTCCATGCTCCTTAGGAGATATACCCGGATATGACACGACTCCAGCCGCCGACGCCCTCTCCCCATGGCAGAGGCAGACGTCGTCATTACCTGTCACACACTATTCATGGATTTTGTTTTGTTCTTGAGACGGTTTTAGACCAGTCGAAGACCTTTTATGAGAACGGATAGGCGTGCACTACTTAGGTTGATTTCACTTTCGGATCCACTTCCGGTGGAGAGGTCTACCTCCAGTGTACGACATCCATGACATCCGTGACTTTAAGGTCCCCGGAACCGGAAATTGCCGATATTTACAAGTCAAGACAATAAGGTTCCGGTCAACATCTTGATCCTGCTAACTGGCAACCAGTCTTCTACCCTTAATGATGCCACACGACAGGGGGTAACCATTGCCTCTCATCCGCTGTGTTGAGCAGGCTGTCGTGCTCAAAGTTAGCAACCAGTTGCACTTCTGCTTTTACTGGAGGATCTGCATAACGTGATTTTAAGTCTAGTGCGGTCGCATTACTTCTATTCACGTTTAATGCGGCGATGTTAGTTCACCTAAGCCGCTAGTCTTACCTATCTTTGGTGGTGAACTACTCTTCATATTTGGTCCTTTGATCTTTGAAGAGCAATCGCCCGCATAATCGCTGTTGTTTAATGGCATCATTCCTTCTCTCAATGATACAGTAGAATAGGGTAAACCTGTTTCTATTCCTAGAGCGGGTGGTTCGGGGACCACTAACGGGCGTCTATCGACGTTCCCGGTTTCCCAGCCAAACATTTCAGACCGACCACTTCCGACTGGGAATTCGAAAGGGAAGTTACAGTCGTCTGAAAATAAGCCACAACAGTAAGACCAGATTATTCCCGAATGAAGATGGGAATCACTGGTAAGAAGCAGTGGGATAGGTGACATTTCGGGCCGTGTCAATTTTATTGTCATGGCAGGACTTCGATTTGCCACTACTTCCGGTCCCATAAATCCAATCTTCCTATACAGGAAGTTCAAGGGTTTAAACTGCTTCAACGCCGTTTCCTATTCCATTACGTACGGCACATCTTCTGGAAACACAGGCATCTGTGGACAAGCTCATCCAGAAGCAAGCTATAATAGAACTTCCGGTCAACGACCGGTCCCCCGGGTTCTATTCTCCGGTGTGTCTTGTGCCGAAAAAGGATACACCGGAAATGCGCATGATTATCAATCTGCGCAGGCTGAACAAGGATTTCCTTTTGAAACCTCCTTTCTTTCGCAGGGAATCCTTCCGGTCTATCAAGAGCGCCCTGGTCCAAGGGGAATAGCTAACATCACTGGATCTACGGGACGCTTATCTGCATATCCCGATCCATACGAATTACCGGAAGTACCTTAGATTAATGATCGGCGCTCGCCGTTTCCAGATCAAGGTTCTTCTTTCGGTTTGGCCAGTTCCCCCTGGGTTTTTACCAGGGTGTTTCAGCCAGTGGCGGCATACCTGCACAATCGAGGCTTAAATATCATTTTACCTCGACGACTTCCTAATCAGGAATTTGTGCAGGGAACAGCTCCGTTGCGATACAAAGTTTGTATTGCACTTACTCCAGTCACTGGGTTATCTCCCACACTTGGACAAATCGGAGTTAACGCCGTCTCAACAGCGATACTTCATAGGCGTGGCTTACGACACCAATTTGGCTCTTGCTCGGCCACCGTAAGTTCACTGGCGCAAGATATGTCAACAGATCCTATTGTTTCTCAGACATTCTTGCCGAACAGCCCTTCAATTTGCATCAGTGAACGGCCTCCAGGCCGGTTACAGTTACGTCCATTGATGCTATATCTGATTCATCATTGGATAGTCAGGCGCAGGAATCCCATGATTCCTGTCACAAAGGAAGGCAAACGTCACCTATTATGGTGGCTAGACCCTTTCACTGTGATGCCTGGAGTAACACTACTTCCGTTTATAGCAACTCGTCAGTTGTTCACGGATGCATTGATGCAAGGTTGGGGGCCCATCTCGGGTCCAAGTTGATATCAGGCTTTTGGACTGCGGAGGAGAGATCGTTACACATCAATGTACTGGAGTTCATTGCCGTCAATCGTGCTGTTCTCACATTGATAAATGATCTCAGAGGTCAGTTGGTACTGGTAGCCACAGACAACAACAGTCGTGGCATATATAAACAAGATGGGGGAATTCGGTCGGCCAACCTATTGAGTCAAGCCGAATCTCTATTCCACTTGTGCTGGCTACACGATCTAGTCCTTCGTGCCAGACACATACCAGATCATCTGAATGTTTTAGCAGACGCATTGTCACAGAAAACATCAGATTTTACCGACGGAGTGGCAACTTCATCCAGACATTCTGCGTCAGATCTCTGTGATCTGGGAAACTCCGCAGATAGATCTCTTTGCCACTCGCCTCAACCATCTACTTCCTCTGTACATGTCTCCTAAACTGGACACACAAGCAGTAGGAATAGATGCGCTGTCGCAGGATTGAACGGGGCTAATAACCTATGCGTTTCCGCCTCCGGCGATCCTGCCTCTAGTACTACAAAGGATACAACAACACCGCTGCACAGTGTATCTAGTAGTCTCCTGGTGTCCAGCTCGCACGTGCCGTCTTCCGCTATGGGAAAAGCTACTCCGTTTACCAAAGTTAGCCATTTTCCACCACCAACCTCAGACATTCCACTTGCACGCAGTGCTTGGAAATTAACTCTCTGAGGCAGGATTTTCTCGGGAAGCTACGCAGAGAGTGGTCACTTCCACTCGAAGCTTCACTTCCGCATGTTATCAAGGAAAGTGGCAGATCTTCCAAGAGTGGTGTTTTGGAAGAAACATTGATGCCAGTCATGCCTCTGTTCAACAGATAGCAGACTTCCTGTTACCGGTATATCTGTTTAATGAAAGGGCCTGGTCCCATCAACTGTGGATGGTTACAGAGCTGCTTTGTCTAGGATTATTACACTGTCTACAGGTTTTAATGCAGTTTTTCATCCTAATGTAACGTCCTTAGTTAAGTCGTTCAGGATTGATAGACAAGCCATTGTTCCTAAGCTTCCAAAATGGGATTTGACGTTAGTTCTGCGGAGACTTCTGAACCTCCGTTTGAACCTGTAGCTACCGTCGATTTGAAGTTATTGCGCTATAAAACTGCGTTTTTTAATTGGCATTAGCGTCTGCGGCGAGAGTGTCTGAGTTTCACACTCTGGACGTTAGAGAAATTAGGTACGATTCTAGATAGTATTACGTATCCACTATACCATGTATACCGGAATTCGTGGCTAAGAACCAATCCCTGTACGATGGTACGGCTAGGGAATTTAGGGTCCCCGCCTTAGCGGATTTCTTGTCCTTGGGTCTTGAAGCGGATAACTTCATGTGTTCCGTTCGAGCTCTTAGGGTATATATTAATCGCACAAAGGTACCATGTGCTGGGCGGCGGCGATTATTTATTCCATTTGTCCCCGGAGCCAACAGGAAATATCAAAGAATACTATTCCATCTTGGCTCTCCAAAACTATTAGATTAGCCTAGCATGGGTTGTCACCAGTGCAGGCTGCGTTGTATAATGTCTCCGTTCACGAAATCAGGGCGCTTGCGGCATCCTGGCCATGATGGACCAACTGGTCAGTAACTGAGATAATGAGGGCATGTTACTGGAGATCACATACAACCTTCGCATCATATTATCTGAGGGATACGAGACTCATCTAGGATGATCTCTATCCATTGAGACAGCAACATATCACCGGGGCCGGGGCGACACACAGGCACTAGAGGCCTGTGTGTGTTTATCGGTTTTTAATGGTAAGAATCACGTTCCAACGAAAACACTTTTATTTACAAAAAAAGGGGGGACGTGCATATGACTTACATTACGCCAGCGGCGATTAGCTAATGTATGAATGAGGTTGGAATAACCAAGAAGTGAACATAAATGGTACGAATTTGTTTTTCTGGATTTCAACTTTTCGACTAAATACAAGTTTTGCCACAACGTTTCGCTAAGTATATGCCCCTCGAGTTTTGAAGTGAATCCACTTAGGCACGCTAAAGGCATATTCACCTCAACATCATGTTAAAATATATTTTTGAAGCGCATATCCAGAAAAGTCTGTGTTCAATGATGTATTTCATTCAACCTATTTCTTCACGTTTTCTTTACATGGAAGCGTACTATACTAATTTACATGGCATCATGTAAAAAAGCTCTATCATACAGAAATGTACTCGAGACCAAATCCAAGAAATGAAATAAATTAAAAATAATGAACATTAAATCGCCCGAGTAGCACATCCCGACAAGAGTAGGTCATTTGAGCCACCAAGATAAATCTGTTGGAATATGCTGGGAGAGGTGCCTATTACTATCTAACTGTGGACATTTTTAGTCCTCTCGTTTGAGAGGTGGCGATAATACTCAAGAGTCAAATAAAGGAACGGTCAAAAACAACCCTGCCTCCTGGCGGCCATCTTGAAAAATGGTTGTTACAGCCTATAATAACCTAGTACAAAATGACTCCATATCTCATTGCTTTCCCAACACCATGTCTAATTACGTGGGAGCTTTGGTGCTTTATGAGAAAAGTAAAAATCCTATGAAAACTTCACATTAGCTGGTTGACCGAGTTTGCCTAATTTTGCTTATTATGATTATCAATATTATTATTTTCATTCCATTATTAATTAAATATTACTATACTGTGACACTGTACAACTATTCTGCTTTCAGAAATCAAGTGCAACGCAGCGGTGTTGGCAAATAACGCAAACCTACGGGTGTGCCTGAGCGGCTCAACATCAACAGCTGGCGGCCATTTTAGAAAATATTTTGGGCAATTTCACATATCTGGTTGGTTATTTTTGCTTATTATTTTCATCGATATTATTATTTTCATTCCTTAATAAATTAAATATTTCTGTGTCCTAATAACGTAGCACTTTAGAACCATGCTGCCTTCAAAATCAAAGTAACGCAGTAGGCTGGCTAACTAATACAAACCTAGGTGTGCCCAAAGTGCCGAGATGAAAATCGAGAGGCCATTTTGGAAAATGATGGCAGCCATTTTGGAAATCCGAGATGGTCGTTATTACACCATATCTATTTTGAAATATTCATCGTGCTAAAACACTACAATGTCAGAGTATCGACATAAATTATGTTGATCTTTTGTGTGGTTATTGAAATATTGACTGAAATAGACTCCAGATGGCGTCCACCTTGAAATCCAAGATGGTCGACTCAGCCATATGACCATTTTCATTGTCTAACTTTGATAGGACACTTTCCATCAATATTTCTGACAACTCACCCAAAGAGTAAGTCCCAAACAGAAGAAACAGTGCAGGATTCCAGATGCTAATATGGAATCCTCGGCGGCCATTTTGAAAAATGGCCACTGTGGCCTACATAGGAAGAGTTTGCGATATGGCTCCATATCTTGAAATGCTCCCCAGGCCTTGATGTACACCTGTGCCAAATTTCTTGCTTTTATGAAAAAAGGCACAATTCGATGGAAAATCTGCACATATTGACCAGACTAATAAGAATTATATCAGTTACATTAACACAATGTGTCGAGGTTGCTTTAATTACTATACATATATTTTTCTAATTCAGCATCGCAGAAAACTACATTCGATTGCGTTTTCATGATAAAATGATAGGAAAGAACTAGAAATACACTTCATTGCAGAGTGATTTTATTTGACAGAAATCACTCAAAATGCGTCTCCGGCGATCTAGACCCATGAGCTTCCGGGGCCTAGGTGGCCCTTGGACCCTTGCCTAAAGTGCTATGATAGTAGCCCCTGGCTCCAATCAAGAATTGCTTCCGTCCGCCCTGCCTCGTAAGGTCGTACCACTTTGAATTTGCTTCCGACGCCCCTGTATTGATGTTTTTCATCAATTGTCTGATAATGCATGGTGAAGCAGTTTTGAAATGATTCAAAAGGTGATTTAATGAATAAATCTTGATGATTTCACAACTGATACATGTATATACAACCACATGGCAAATCAGGAATCTTTGTTTCGCTCATCCTAGGATAGGTTGGTAGAGGAGACCCTAAAAAACATGCAATATCATTATCTTCAGGCAAACGCTTTTAAGTATTTTCCAAGGCAATAACGCCTGTGTCATTAGCCCCTAAAAGCAACACAAAATATTGTAGTCTGTGACGTGAAGTTTTATTATACCTCAATAGTCAATACAGGCATCGTCCATATAGCTCACTAAAATAAAAATCTGCATAGAAATTGAATAACAATCTAACATTTACGGCATTGTGCTTGGAATATATCCTATACACATCCCTTACTGTCCAGAAATGTCACACTTCATGTGAAGTGTGCCTAGAAGTGTGCCTAGAAGTGCCTCTGAAGAGTACACTGAAAAGGCACTTCAACAACAGAGAAAAATACTGGCACACTTCAAAGGTACTTCATTAGAAAAAGGCAGTAGCCAAGGGACTCCTCAAAGACACTTCATGGACTTTGTCAATTTCATAGCAAAAAATGTGGGACTTCAGAGACACTTCTGAGACTTGGTTTTTGTTCGGCATAATCCAAGGTACTCCTCAAAGACACTTCATGGATTTTGTCAGTTCTTCAGCAAAACTTGGGGGACTTCAGGGACACCTCTGAGACTTAGTTATTGTTCGGCATAATCTAAGGTACTAATAGGATCCTTTAAGATTTTGAAAAATCCTATAAGATTCTAAAAAATCATATAAGATTCTAAAATATCCTACAAGATTCTGAAAAAAATCATATAAGATTAAAAAAATCCTATAAGATTAAAAAAATCCTGTAAGATTCTTCATTATTATCACTTGTTTAAATATAAACTGTCTCATCAAAATGGGTGGAGTTATCTGCCCTTGAAAATTTAATTGAACACCGGGGGCGCCACCAGTCGACAACAAACAAAATGGCTGACAACTGCAAAAATTAGATGGATTTGTTCATGTTAAGCTAGAACTATGGAGATTTGAAGAACTGTATTGCAGATGGTGATGAGTGCAGCTAGTGATATGGGTGAGCGAGTGAGTAGGATTTAACGGCGTTTTCAACATTGTTTCAGTCATATCACGACGGTGCCTACATGTGCCAGAACACGAGAGTGTCCACAGTTCCTATTATTCTGGACACTGATCAGCCCAGCCAGTACAGCACCCGGGCTAGTGATATGGTAAGTAAATTATAAATATAACTATAATTTTTCTGTTTTTCATAACTTAATAAGCAAAGAACTGAGCTGAACAGTGATGTAGACCAGGGAGTATCAGCTATTATTATCAACAACTTTCCCTTGACATACATTGACATAATATTGTACTTCACCTTATAACTGCAGTCAAATTTAATGGGTCATATAGCATGGCTTTCACAAAGAAATATCCATATCTCTGTCTCAATATCACTTTCAGATCTACCCAGGTGCCTTAGGCAGTGTGAATTGCCATTGTTAAGATGTGTGAATTGTTAGCTTGGAAACCCCAGGCTTGGGGACCTCATATGAAGATTGGCATGCACCCCTGGAGAAAATCCCCTGAGGGTGAGATAATTTTATCACAAAACTGCTTGTATACTACCTGTTCATGTCAAAACAGGTGGATTTAACCGTACGATATTTTTGACAAAATGATAAAGAAATATGTTTTAAAATATATTGATAATAAAATGTTAGCATAACCTATTTTTAGCTATAATCAGAAAAAGTATAATCAATTATGATTAGACTTTTCATCATTACAACAGGCTATATTTTCCTTGTCTATTGATTGCACTATTCATATACCTAAGCTACGGATCTTCACACACTTCAATTGTACATTTCTACCAACATCTTGAGAAATGAGAACATTTCATTTCATACATTTATTTCATTTCAAAAGTTTAAGAAAACAATTTGTAGTTAAAAATAAGCATTTATTTGTTATTTGAAACCCTGTATGGAGATTTTGTTGAACCAGAAATTAACAAAGACAAATTATAAAAATTCACATGATTGTTTCTCTTCAATTCTAATGGCTTCTTACATTGTATACTTTCATATTTCAGAATACAGTTGCTACAAGGAACTCAGCTCACTTCAAGCAGCCACTCGACGGATGGGGAATTTAATGAGCATACCTAGGTATGGTTGATTTCTTCGTAGTGTATATTGGTTAGAACGTCACACAAACTGTTTATCTCCCTTGTTGTATATCATGGAGTACTAAAGAAAGGATAATAGACATCTTCGTCAATCTTTTGTATATCGTACGGATGTGTTCCATTCTTTACCCTTTATGGTAGTCAACCTATACAATCATCCCGAGTGTATTACAAAAAACCGAAAAACTGGATTGCATGTCATATGGAACCATATATACAACTGATCAGGTTTTAATTATATGCATGTATTTATCGCCACAGGCCAAGAGTCCACAATTCAGACTGGTGGGTTTCAGCAAAGGTTGGATTACGTCCAAGTGGATCTCAGGGCAACTAAACCAAACTATTCTTCGAAAGATCTGCTGCTTCAAGTTCCCAGTTGGACAAGAACACAGTCACCCTTGAATAATAATACTAATACTGCAATAAATTCTCATACCAAAGACTGCATGTATATACATACATATATAGTACTGTGTTGTATTTTGTCTCAAGGATTTGTGCTATATAAACTACACGTTTCTTGTTAAGAACCATCAGGTTTATTGTAAATATTTTATGATGTACTGTTTTGTCTCACTCTCAAGTGTTTTCTCTAAATAAACCGTTCTGTGCTCAAATATATATTTGTGTCTTCTTTTCCGGGAAAGTAAATATCTCGTGGCTACATACCTTTCATTACACGTTTTTGCTATGATACAAATAAGGTACTTCAAGAGCACTTCAGAAGTGCATATGAAAGGTATCCTTCTGTAGAAGAGTGGATGAAGTGCCTTGCCATATAAGGACATTGGAATGCCTCAAATATTCTAATTAGGTACTTCAAGAGCACTTCAGAAGTGCCTATGAAGGTTACCCTTCTGTGGAAGTGCCGATGAAGTGCCTTTGTAGTACTTAATTAACATATTTGAGGCACACTTCAAAAGTACTTCCAAGTAACTTCATTGTGACTCCAATGCCCTTATATGGCATTGCTACAAAACAATACCCACACTGCAAGCACACTTCTGACTCTGAGCCTTGCACTTCAAGGGTAAAATATGGCCACACTTTAAAGTTACTACAAAGTTACTTCAAAGACACTTCTGGACAGTAAGGGATACTATGCATGTAAGATTTTGTAATGGTTGAAATGTTTCAAGTATAGGTTACTTTCTCTCTACAAAGCAATCTTCATTCACCGGGAATGTATAAGTAAGATATGTTAGGATAAAAATATACACATAAAAATATCTTCCACCAAATCAATCTAAAGTACATGACAGCTGCTACAGGTGAGGAAATAAGGAAATATATTTGAGTTATTAAAGGTAAAATGGTATTTTGTCTGTGGCAGCTTGGAAACCACCTTTGGTGGTATAAATACAGAAAATCTTTCAAATATAAACAAGAAATATCAACACTGCAATCTTTGTCATGGACACAGCTTTTCTTTTTTCACAGATTGAATGTAGAGATTCATAAGCTACGATTCACCAGGTCAATCATTAAATCACTATTCCAGAAGAAACAGAATAAAAAATTAATGATTTTCTCATCCCTGAAAATGGTAACAAAAGCCATTCAAATAATAAAATGTAACCAGCAAATGTATTCTGATTTCTTTAGTGTGGCTGAAATTTCTTGTTTTTTCTTAAGTGCTTTTCTTTCAGCATCAGTTATCAGACATCCAAATCTCTAGTTCCAGCTACTTCCAAATATGCCCAAAAATTCAGACCTAATCTCTCCACATAAAACTATGGCAATAATGTTGACCTTACACCTCAATATGAGATCCAAGTTTCAACACACCATATTAGACTATAAAAACACTGATATCTCTTGAACAGGTTCAAAGTGGTTAATTTTTTAACATATCACCGTGAATATGCAAAGAAATAAAAAAAAAGGTTCATGTATAGGAAAGCTAACAAATCACCAGAAATACGTAAAGAAACAAAAAGTTAATTGTACAGAGAAAAATACAACAAATTGCACTGATACAAGGCAAAAATGTAGATCCATATTATATGAAAAGCTCGGTTTATATGTATGTAAATTTGATGTACAAAATCAGTATTCATTATCCTTATACATGTAGGTATAACTGATATGACCGTTTTATTCTACTTTCACGGTGATCAGTGTGGGTGACAAGTTACAGATCAGTTGTTGGTCTTGGCCTTCACCCAAACTGTCACGTGTGCCTGGTGTTGTGCCGATCCAACCTCATAATTCACATCTTTGGCACTACTGTACAGCAGCCTACAATGAGAAACAAAACAAACTATGAAAACATACTGAAACCGCTGAGATGATTATACAGGTTTAATGTTAGGGTGCATAAAGGCGGAGACAGGGCCAGTAATCAACCTCACGGGGAGTGGTGTCGGGGGTGCACATGACATCACGAAATGACTATTTGGTAAAGTTTTCTCTTCCTATCTCCATCTCTATTTCTATTTCAACTAGGCCCATGCACATACATAGAAAGGTGGTTGAGGAGATAAACGCTCACAGTTGCACGATCAGGTGTGGGAGCAGATATTATCCATTGCTATTGAACTTTTCTTTGCATAAAAATGCATTTAAAGCTTTAATGTTTATGTAAAAGACGTATACAGAAAATGGAGAAGTTTCTGTAAATCTGGCATCAGATGACAAGTCTTAAATATAGATTTTATATATCAGTTATCAGATAGTGTTTATTCTAAGATTGAGTTCAATTGATTCATTAATTTCACTATATACATGTACATACATTCCTAACACGTCCATGAAATGACCTAGATTTAGCCCGACCTCTCCATTCACCAGAAAGTAAACCCAGCACAGATACATTTTCATCCACTAAAGCTATGGTAGGTCTCTCTTTATGCATGTACATGTAGCCTACTGAACCGTATTGCTCTAAGCCAAGGCCAAGTCAGATATCTCAAGGAAAGACAATTAACAGAGTAATATTTAATACAGGATGGATCAAGTATATGCTAAGTGACTCTATTTAGGCGTACAGAAGCCTGTCAACCACTAAGGATAACTATTCTAGTCGGAGAAAGAATAAACAACTAGGAAGTATTTTTATGAGCATACTTCAAACAACTGTGAAATCAGAATTTCTCTGGATCCAATAAAAAATGTGAGACACCTCACCTTTCCAACAATATTTGTAAGTAGATGAAGGACACCAGTGTAAAATGAATCTATACCAGTTAAATACCTTACCTGGAATGCTATAAATACCATGAACACTTTCACCACAAGTACAGTATTTAATTGTTTATAGGAATACAATATTTTCATTATCTATCTGCTGCTTTGTATGATATGTTGAGACTTACCTGGAGCCAAATACCTCAGCCAGCTCATCCCCTCTCTGACCATCTCTGGATATGATGACCACTAAACCTGTTGGTCTAACGATCTCCCATAGGCGAACAAGCCATGCTGGAAAAACAATAGTATATTGAAAAATCATCTGACTCAAACTTCACTATCTTAGCTAGAAACCCATCCACCTGTCATTTGGGACAGTCAACTTCCTGTTTTTTCAAAATTTTGACAATCTTAACTTCCAATTTTCAATTTAGAAGAGACATGGAAAGAGGAAATGCAAAATCTGAAAAAGTGGGTCTCTGTGACAGGCAATTTTCAAATCCTGTCCAATGGCCTGTTTATATCCAGTGATTTTTCAAAACATATGCACCTATATGTATGTCTGACCGAATGTTTAAGAGGTATACTGCACTACGGACCTGTCAGTTCCCTTTGCCAAAGGAACAAGGTAAATTCTTGAAACAGTGACAGCTGAATGACACAGAGCAGGGATCTTTGGACACCCGAATAAGGCAAGTGGTGGTTGATTGAAATGTACCTTTCCTTCCTACAGCCAATCAAATTTGTATTTTAAAGAGGGGGAGATTTGGTTTAATGTCACACTCAAGGTTATTTCACTTGTATAGTGACAGCTACTTTGAATGGTGGAGGAAGCCAGAGTACCCGGAGAGAATCACCTTCCGTTGGCAAGATATTCAAAGGGGTCATACATGGGGCATTACTTCCCTTAATATGGATCACAAAATATTTACCACAAAATAGTTATGGCTTCAGCAAACTGTATCCAGGAATTCAAGGCTGGAAATAAGGAATTGTCCTCCGTAACCTGTCATAGGTTACGGTCATTCTGCCTATCGTAACCCGACAGGTTACGGGACAGCTTACGACGGAAGTAAATCTCGTAACCGATGCCGTAACCCCCGCAACCCATCGGCCATGTGCTCGCTTTGGCTTAACTCTACCTATTTCCCCAATCATGCAAAGTCTGCTTGAAAATCCTATGAAACTGATGAAAGTAATGTTTGTATGGATATTGTGATGTTTGTATGGATATTGTGACTCCTGATTGAAGCATCATATCGTTATTATGTTGATTACTTCCACTAATTTTAATGACTAAAAGCTGTAATGAGCCGGTCACCGAGACGACACTCCAAAGCATTGCGACATGTGCGTTTTAGGGGAAACGTGATGCACACGGCACAGGTTTTTTATTTCCGTCTGTTATTGCACGCGGCACAGGTTTTTTATTTCCGTCTGTGAGTGCACGAATTCGTTTCAAAGTTACCCAAATTTCTCTGTCAGATTATATTTACTATATCAATCAATTAAATTCTGGTACGATAAGTACTTTAGACATGCAACTTTACTATTGTTCGATAGCGAAATGCTGCCAACAGCTGAAAATGAAAACTGCACGCCGATGCATCATGGGAGACTTTACAACAACAACCCGTGTTAAACTATCAGCGACGGCAGCAATTTAGGATGAAATTTTCACAACCCGACCACTCTGGTCTTCAGAATTATATGCATCAATTATCCGACTGACACGTCTGGCATTTCATGATTTCTCTGATCTTTAGATCGACTGACATTTTCTGATATTCGTCTTTTTTTGTTGTTGCTTTTTTGCTATGTTGAAGTGGTGTTTCTCAAGTCGTGAACGGTGACCGTTCGCGGTAAAATGACAAGACGTAACCTTCTTGCGAACGTTAAACACGTTCTCGATTTATTTCCAGGCCTGGGAATTGATACAAATCACTTTTTATTATTGGTAATCAGGGGTAAAATTCATTCAAAACTCAATTCAGATCTCCGAATTTGACGAACTCAATAGCCTATTATTTTAAAGGATGAAACAATATAAAATAATTGAGAATGGTGGTAAATTTGAAGAAATATTCAAACTGAAGAAAATACCAAAAACTGGATTCACCCATTCGAGAGAATGTGTATTCTAAAGAGGAACTATTGACCAAGACAAGTGCATGTAGTGTTCAATGATCACGATGATAAGAGTACATGTACATACCTTTAGGGTGTAGGGTCCGGTCAAGAAAGGTCACCAGAACAAGATCATGCTCTCCTACCTCATTAGGAATCCAGGTCAGCTGAAATAGACAGAACATAGACCAATGTAACACTCTGAGCTAATCACACACAGCTTTCGGACAATTCTGCCCTGTATCACAGCAGCCACTCTGTGAACGCAGCAAGGAAGCAATCAGAGATTGCTCAATTGTATGCCCCCCTTCCGCTTTAATCCGACACTGCTCCACCATTGTTCTGTTATGTATTGGTCTGTGGAGGCCTAATTTGGCTAATTATAAAAATTCTGTTTCAGTCACTTTTTTCGGCATGCCTCGCATAATACATGTACATATTCCACCCGGGACTTTTGCCAAATTCAAAAATGTGACCTGGTTATGAGACCTACATTCCTTGGGAGTATATTGTGGTGAAATTATGAAGCGATCGTGAACTTTGAATTTTGCATCCAATTCACTCTTTTTGGGGCAATTTCATACTTCAGGACCTATGTGATCTACTTTGGAATGTGCTATGGACAAATAAATATATCTCATTCATTTAGGTTTGATGAACAAAAGGCCATAACTCTTGAAAATATAACCGAAAGCAGAGAAACTTCACGCTGCACAACTATGGGGTACTGACCACATATCATGCGAATTCCATAATTATCCATACAATATTAACCGAGATCCAGCCCGGACAAGTCCCAATTCACAAAGATTTCAAGAACAAAAGGGCCATAACTCTTGAAATATACGCGAAACGCGGAGAAACTTCACACTGCACAACTACAGGGCACTCACCACATATCCTGCAAATTCCATACTTGTCCATACAATATTAACCGAGATCCAGCCTGGACAAGTCCAAATTCACAAAGACTTGATGAACAAAGGGCCATAACTCTTGAAAATATATGCGAAACACGAAGAAACTTCACGCTGCACAACTACAGGACACTGACCACATACCCTGCAAATTTCATAATTGTCCATACAATATTAACCAAGATCCAGCCCGGACAAGTCCCAATTCACGGAGATTTCAGGAACAAAGGGCCATAACTCTTGAAAATATAGGCGGAACGGGGAGAAACTTTATGCTGCACAACTGTGGGGCACTGACCACATGTCATGCAAATTTCATACTTGTTCATACAATATTAACCAAGATCCAGCCCGGACAAGTCCCATTCACAGAGATTTCAGAAAAAGGGCCATAACTCTTGAAAATGATACCGGAACTCGGGAAAAACTCTACGCTGCACAACTATGAGCCACTGGCCACATTCCATGCAAGTTTCAATCCTGTCCATCAATTATTAACCGAGATATCGCGCGTACAAGAAATTCGGACGGACAGACGGACGGACAGACGGACGGAAAAGCGATCGCTATATGCCCCCCCTCTAGTTAGAGGGGGGGGCATAATGAGGCAGTTTGGCCTCCCAAGGCAAGACTGGAGTATCACACTCAGGGGAGACAACTCTATTCAAACCAACACCAAATGCCAGTACAACAAATCTCTGTCTGACATGTGTGACAGACCAACAATATTAAGTCGATATGAGGGCATTATGCTGTAACATTTCTCAACATAACAGCAAACTTATTTAGAAGATTTCTTGCCATGTCAATCAAATTGATGAAACAAAACAAATATCAATACTGGGAGAGAAATATATGGCACATACCTGTTTGAAAACAACATTATCAGTCTTCACATCATCTTCCAGTTTCATTGTGGTTGTCTGTCCATCTGAGTTCACATACTGATACTGCCTGTCCTTCTGAAGGCACATGGCAGTATCAACAAAGCGGCCACCAAAATCGATGCCAAGTACCTGCAGATTTGAACAAGATCAAATTGACAATCTGGAATTGAATCACTTCATATGTATCAGGCTCTAAAAGATTACATTATACCTATAACTCATCACATACAACTTCACTTGTGTCTATCTTTCAAATGTATATTCAGAAAGTAACAGTGCCTCATATTTGGCTCATGATGTTCTATTTAACAGTCCCGTTTAGCATTAGAAGGTTTCTGAAATCGATATAGACGGAAAAACTGAGATAGAATTGGACATGAACATATGTTCTCAAGCAAAAAGAAAGAGAGAAAACTGGACTTATCAAAGAGATTCCTGAGAAGACTTATACCTTATTGTATCAGAATCGGCTTTCAGATGAGGGCCCTTGTCTATTTGACACATTGTAGCCATGTTTATTTCTTCCCATCTGTGGTTTTATTAAGTTTAAAACAGCAGAGGAAAACTGTGCATCATCTGTGTTCATATCCGTAACACCTCTTTTCTTTCAGGATTATTTTGAAACCCAGACAAGGAGTGATTTCTGTCTGAGCTGCCTTGATCTGCACACACCATTGATGGGTATAAATAAACACTGGCGTAATGTGTCAAATAGACAAGGATTCTAACCTCAAAAGTCCAAGCTGATGCAATAATGGTAGTATAAAAGAAATTCCCGAGAAAACTGACCTTATCAAAGAGATTCCTGAGAAGAAAGGAAGCGTTCCCCAGACCAGAGCCTAGGTGCACTGCGGAGGACGTCCCAGAGTTGTAAGTTTGAACAAAGTCAATAGCAGTTTGAGCAGAGACGGCTGCAAATGACTCCCGGAACCCAAACTCCAGTTCAATAATTCCCCACAATGCTGGCTCATCATCATAACAGTATTGTGTGTTTGTGGTGGAGACAAGGTCAGGGGTAACCACCTCCTCATCCACGGACAGACTGTTATCTGTAATTGAGAAGACACATGTATATGCAGTGTCGAGTCGAATATAATCCTGGTCGGCAGAATTTGAACTCAAATAATCAATAATGCTACCAGTATTACTGAAATGGGAGTAATTCTGGAATAACTTACCCGCTACTCCCTCCCAATACAAATTACACAATACTCCCTAACGATACAACTTACCCACTGCTCCATCACAACTTATCCACATAATACAACTTACCCACTACTCCTTCATGATACAACCTGCCCACTACTCCCTCATGATACAATTAACTTACCCAATACTCCCTCAAGATACAACTTTACCAATACTCCTTCACGATATAGCTTAACCAATACTCCCTCACAATATAACTTACCCAATACTCCCTCATGATACAACTTACCCAATACTCCCTCAAGATACAACTTTACCAATACACCTTTACGATATAGCTTAACCAATATAACTTACCCAATACTCCCTCGCCAGGTATAAACACCTCTGGTTTGATTACACGAGCGGACAGTTTGGACTTGATGCCAGTTTCTGGAACACTGCGGGCCAGACGGAAGCCACAGTGCTGAAAGAAATGGCGACGGAAGGCATATCTGGCGAATCTTGATGCTTCATCCCCAGTGGCTATCCAGGATCCACTCTGAAAAATTGGAAATCCTCCTTACTAGAGTAATATTTGAAGGCCTTCCGACCTGTAATATGATTTTAATATTTGTGCCCCTCAAACGATGAACATCATAACTCAGGAAAGATATGCAGAAAGAAAACTTTGACTTTGAACTTCATCACATCAATTTGAATAGATACAATGTCCACAGTTCGGCAGGCTTTGTTCTCGTGCATTTCACAAAGGAGTCTGCTAAAGAAGGGAAGACAGAAAACGAGAACAATTTTGCATATAAATAACTTTATCATTAGGAGCTGGAATCTCTGTTTCATGACATTTCATTGAGTCCCATTTCTCAGGATGACCAACTATAAAGGGTATATTGTAGATATAGGCAGATGTATAGGTTCATACATACAAGTATGATGTTGTGGCGACCATCAAAGCATGGGGAGGAGAAATCATCATAGAGCCAGTGAGACTGATAACCGTTGAGTCCATTAAAATGGTCCTCCATCCATTCCCAGGCATTGCCAAATACGTCATAGAATCCAGCAGTCGTCGGAGGGAACATGTTCACAGGCTGGTAACAAAAATATAATAATTGTAGATAGACAATTATGTATGTTGTTTCTAATGGCACTCAAACTAACTGACTTTCTGTAAGAGCCATTATGTGTATAATCAGCTGAAGTGACAGCTCTCACCATGCCCATAATTAGGATTCCTGCTGCAGCAAATATTCTTGTGGCATTGAAATAAACCCCATTTAACACAATGTTAAACATGAAGCTGCACTATCGAAACCCCTCGGCTCTGAACCCCAGCTATTATAATGTAAGGGTGTCTCTACCAATTGATTGGCTTGTGGGAAGAAATATTTACCCCTGGTATTGTAAGTGACTTTCTTTGAAAAAAAAAAAAAGTTTTCCTCCCCTTAAATTAATTTGTTTCTGGAATAAATACATACACTATAGATATACGTTTGTCATATCTTGGTAAACACAACTAAAATTGCTGAAATGGAAATCATTAGAAGAGAGCCAAATTTGGGAAAACATTTAAGCGGTGGGAATATAAAATGACGTGTGGCAACTAAAAAGTGTTGTTAGGTTAGGTTGTTAGCAAAACAAAAAAGTAAAACTACAAATCATGTTGTGAATAAATTTTGTTTATTATAATTACTGATAAAAAAACTTGTTAGTGGAACAAGATGAGTGAATCATATTAGTAGAATAAGATCAATCAGGTGGGGGAATGGTTAGCAGTCCATTTTTTGGGAGGGATGAATAACTGTTAATGGAACTTTAATGGAAAAAGATCAATAACTTCAATGAATTTTGTTAGACAAGGGGCATAACTCTGCAAAATACTTTCTGACAAGACTCATTTTCGATAGGCATCTAGTGTCATTTTCAAAACAGATTTGCAGGCATTCTTCGCATTGTGTAAGAGAATAAATCAATAAATCAGTCATCCAATCAATAAATAAATGTGATAGTATACAAACATGATATAGAAATTATATGCAAACTTAACATAGGAATTAGTGGATTTTATTAGACAAGGGGCGTAACTCTGCAAAATACTTTCTGACACGACTCATTTTCGATAGGCATCTAGTTCAGGTCAAGAGAAACAACTGTATCACGTTAGGATGTTGTATATGCAACGGTTCTGAAATTATCACAATAACAAATCATAAATGAATTTTTATTTGTAAAAAGGGGCATAACTCTGCAAAATATTGTCCGAGATGACTCATTTTCGATAGGCTTCTGATTTACGTGAAGATAAATAGATGTAACAAGTTTGGTTGCCATGCATGAAATAGTTCTGTAGATATCGCGGTAACGGACGGACGGGCATACGGACGGACAGATGGACGGACAGCCATACATGACGACAATACCCCTAGGCCAAAGTTGGCCGAGGGGTAAAAACTGCTGAGGCAAAGTTACTTTAAAACAGACCTATGCTAATGCAGCATAAAACTGTATCTAAATATGAGATAGATCAATGAAGAAATGCCAGAATAAATTAGCATGCGATCATATAAAAAAGATATTGGGTTGCCTGCCATATATTAATATGAGTTTCATGTACGCCCAGTGGAGGAATGAATTCCATATATGCCCAGCGGAGGAATGATTTTCATGTATGCCCAGTGGAAGAATGAATTCCATGTATGCTCAGTGGGGGAATGAGTTCCATGTATACCCAGCGGAGGAATGAGTTCCATGTATGCCCAGTGGATGAATGAATTCAATGTATGCCAAGTGAAGGAATGAATTTCTTGTATGCCCAGCGGAGGAATGATTTCCATGTATGCCCAGTGGAGGAATGAATTCCATGTACGCCCAGTGGAGGAATGAGTTTCATGTATGCCCAGTGGAGGAATGAGTTTCATGTATGCTCAGTGGAAGAATGAATTTCATGTATGCCCAGTGGAGGAATGAGTTTGATTTATGCTCAGTGGGGGAATGAGTTCCATGTATGCCCAGTGGATGAATGAATTCAATGTATGCCCAGTGAAGGAATAAGTTCCATGTACGCCCAGTGACGGTGGAGGAATGAGTTCCATGTATGCCCAGTGAAGGAATGACTTCCATGTATGCCCAGTGAAGGAATGAGTTCCATGTATGCAAAGTAAAGGAATAAGTTCCATGTATGCCCAGTGGAGGAATGAGTTCCATGTAAGCCCAGTGGAGGAAATCTGGGAACTGTAGGAAGCTTTGAAACTGCCGATCTCCAATCTTAAGAAGCTGAGAGGACCAATGTTGTGGTTTATAATTACGTGTCAATAGAGATTACTCACTGAAGAAGAGCCATACTTGAGGTTAACATTGGCTTGAATGCTCTCCCCATATATAATATCACTGCATACACCATCACTGGTAGGTTTCTGTAATAAATAGAGGTCAGGATCATGATAATGAAACTTCTTAGATTATTTACACATTTTATGACAGCCTGTTTACATGCAAGCACAAACAGTAAAAGCTATTTTATCATCAGCAATAGGAGACCAGCCTGTGCCAATTTCCTCATAAGTGAAATTTATATATTTAGTTGTCATATTAATGAGGAGCAGTGTCATATTAATGAGGAGCAGTGCCAAAGGCCAGGATCATGATAATGAAACTTCTTAGATTATTTACACATTTTATGACAGCCTGTTTACATGCAAGCACAAACAGTACAAGCAGCCAGAGGATGCTAGGTCCCCCGCCAAAATGGCAGCAATATTTATAAGCGCTGTCGGTTTCAGAAGATATTCATGGGGATGGCAACAGCTACTTCACAGGCGTAAGAAGCAGAGGGGTCTTTCCACCTTCCCAGGTTTTGAGATCAACTCCGAATGGCTGACTGAATGTTGATTGCTACTGTAATATATTTTCTTTACCATGTAGCATGAAAATTATGTAACCGAAATGCAACCCCAAGAGACAACTCATGGCATATTATCTGCAAACTAAATTTGACAAGAATATGAAGGCATCCTCAACCTATTGCCCAGAAACCAAATTTAGACTTTGCCACAAGGAGTCACCACCTGTAGGCGCAAGCAGGCAAAACACAATCCCAAATGACATCTCATGTCATGGTATCGGCATATGAACTTTGAGACTCTGAAGAGGGGTCCTCAAGTTATTGCCGGTACTAGATGCCCACCGGTGTTCATGTTATTTGGGGCGGGTCACATATGAATACAAAATTTGAGAATAATCTGATGAGCAGTTGCCAAATTATTTCCCGGAAACAAATTTTTCCACCAGGAGACGCCACCTGTAGGCAGAAGCGGGAAAAATACAATCCCAAGGAACATGGTATCGTGGGGACATCTGCATACCAAATTTGAGAAGAATCCGATGAGGGTCCTCAAGTTATTGCCCAGAAACCAAATTTAGATTTTGACACCAGGATCTTGCTGAAACGTAATACCAAGAGACGTCTTGTCGCAAAGAATGCAGATGCCAAATTTCGGAGAAATCCGACAAAGCATTTAGAAGTTATTGCTTACGAAGTATTTGCACGGACACATAGAAGCAAGACCCCAGTGGCGCCACCTACAGGCGGATCTTGCTGAAACGTAATACCAAGAGACGTCTTGTCGCAAAGAATGCAGATGCCAAATTTCAGAGGAATCCGACAAAGCATTTAGAAGTTATTGCTTACGAAGTATTTGCACGGACATGTCCGTGCATGCACGGACACATAGAAGTAAGACCCCAGTGGCGCCACCTCTCGCTGGTAATACCAAGGATTGTTGCTGAAACAAATTTCGGAGGAATCCGACAAAGCATTTAGAAGTTATTGCTTACGAAGTATTTGCACGGATTTGCAGTATTTGCATGTCCGTGCATGCACGGACACATAGAAGCAAGAACCATTTTAAAGTCCCCGGCCGCGTTGCGGCGGGGGACAAAAAGCTATTTTATCATCAGCAATATGAGACCGGCCTGTGCCAATTTCCTCATATTTTTTTTTGTGGAGTTTATTTATTTGTCATATTAATGAGGAGCAGTGCCAAAGCTCTGTGCCAAAGATCTTTTCTCCCTGATGCTGCTGAATTATAATAACCAACAAAATAGTAACATCTCGGGTAAAACGAAGTACATGCATGGTACATAAAATCAAGTTACATAAAATCCTCAACATAATAACATAAATAGACAATTTATGTGAAAATGTATAGTTATTTTTATATAAAGAATGAATAAATAAGAAAACGTACAAATATATATCCACACATCGATAATTATAAATGATATATATAGATATATTACATCAATAATTATAACTGATATTCATACATACATAAATAATTAGAACAGATGAGACCCTGGATTCAAGATAGGATTCAAGTGTACGTGCAAAGCAAATCTGATTTTTTTTTCTCTCAGCACTTCATTCATGAGATGAGATCCTAATCTAAATGTGAATGGGAGGTGTAGAAAGGGGTCTCTTATTTGTGCTAAATGGGAGCAGGTTTCAATTAAATTCCACAAAAGTGCACTTTTCAGACAGAAATATGAAGGAGAAACACCTTGTGTCCGGATTCAGATATTCTGTATTAGGGTGTCCAGACTCAAGGATATCCTGAATTAGGGTGTCCAGATGCAAAGAAATCCTGTATTAGGGTGTCCAGATGCAAACACATACTGTATTAGGGTGTCCAGATGCAAACACATCCTGTATTAGGGTGTCCGGATTCAAAGAAATCCTGTATTAGGGTGTCCAGATGCAAACACATACTGTATTAGGGTGTCCAGATGCAAACACATCCTGTATTAGGATGTCCGGATTCAAAGATATCCTGTATTAGGGTGTCTGGATTCAAAGATATCCTGTATTAGGGTGTCCGGATGCAAAGACATCCTGTATTAGGGTATCTGGATTCAAAGATATCCTGTATTAGGGTGTCTGGATTCAAAGATATCCTGTATTAGGGTGTCCGGATTCAAAGATATCCTGTGTTAGGGTGTCCGGATTCAAAGATATCCTGTATTAGGGTATCCGGATTCAAAGATATCCTGTATTAGGGTGTCCGGATTCAAAGATATCCTGTATTAGGGTATCCAGATTCAAAGATATCCTGTATTAGGATGTCCAGATTCAAAGATATCCTGTGTTAGGGTGTCCAGATTCAAAGATATCCTGTATTAGGGTGTCCAGATTCAAAGATATCCTGTATTAGGGTGTCCAGATGCAAAGACATCCTGTATTAGGGCGTCCGGATTCAAAGATATCCTGTATTAGGGTGTCTAGATGCAAAGATATCCTGTATTAGGGTGTCTAGATGCAAAGATATCCTGTATTAGGGTGTCCAGATGCAAAGACATCCTGTAATAGGGTGTCCAGATTCAAAGATATCCTGTATTAGGCTGTCTGGATTCAAAGATATCCTGTATTAGGGTGTCCAGATTCAAAGATATCCTGTATTAGGGTGTCGGGATTCAAAGATATCCTGTATTAGGGTGTCCAGATGCAAAGATATCCTGTATTGGGGGTTCCAGATGCAAAGATATCCTGTATTAGGATGTCGAGATTCAAAGATATCCTGTATTAGGATGTCGAGATTCAAAGATATCCTGTATTAGGGTGTCCAGATGCAAAGATATCCTGTAATAGGGTGTCCAGATTAAAAGATATCCTGTATTAGGGTGTCCAGATTAAAAGATATCCTGCATTAGGGTGTCCAGATTCAAAGATATCCCGTATTAGGGTGTCCAGATTCAAAGATATCCCGTATTAGGGTGTCCAGAATCAAAGATATCCTGTATTAGGGTGTCCCGATGCAAAGATATCCTGTATTGGGGGTTCCAGATGCAAAGATATCCTGTATTAGGGTGTCCAGATTCAAAGATATCCTGTATTAGGATGTCGAGATTCAAAGATATTCTGTATTAGGGTGTCCAGATTCAAAGATATCCTGTATTAGGGTGTCCAGATTCAAAGATATCCTGTATTAGGGTGTCCAGAATCAAAGATATCCTGTATAACGATGTCTAGATTCAAAGATATCTTGTATTAGGGTGTCCAGATTCAAAGATATCCTGTATTAGGGTGTCCGGATTCAAAGATATCCTGTATTAGGGTGTCCAGATTCAAAGATATCCTGTATTAGGCTGTTTGGATTAAAAGATATCCTGTATTAGAGTGACCAGATTCAAAGATATCCTGTATTAGGGTGACCAGATTCAAAGATATCCTGTATTAGGGTGTCAGGATTCAAAGATATCCTGTATTAGGGTCTAGGGATGTATATGTGCAACATACCTGTGGCCCTCTCATTAAATTGTGCTCAGCTTCAGTAGGTAATCTGAAGCCAGGTCCCTGCCAGGCACAGAAGGCCTTGGCCTCATGGTAGTTCACATCCACAGGCCAGTCCCATGGCATGTCAATCACATCAAACATCAAACGATACCTGTAAGGAAAGAAGAAAAGCAGAATTGTTTACTCCACTTGCTAATCACCTTCAAATAATGGAGAGATGAAGGTGTAAGGATATACAGCATGGTATACTGAAATAGCTGGATATGGATGAATGGGATACATGTGTTCCAGAATCGTGACACAGGAGTGCTTTTAACTCAATTAATGCAGATGTTGAAGTTCCAGTATGGTGATACAGATGTTCCAGGTAAGTGACACAGATATTCTGGAATGGAGGTTTTCCAGAATTAGTTATCAAGCTGTTCCAAAATACGGGGAAACAGAGGTTTCATGGCAGTTTTGTATGAACCAGAATAGTGAAACAGATACAATGTTCCAAATAATTACAAGATGTTCCAGAATTCGGATACTTATATCTTTCAGCATGGCGATACATATACTGCTCTTCCATTAAGGGTAATGAGCCCTCCTGCAAACACTTTTACACACCCTCCAGAATTTATCTTTACACAGCTAAAAGTATGCCTCATGGTATAGTATGTATATGCTATGGTAATGTATATATTTGTTGAAAGTACATTTCTTAAGGATTTCAAATATATGTGTTTACTGTAAATATGTAGGTTGTGAAGATATTCGCATTTTAAAAAATTAATTTAAAAAAGTGAGCATTTTTTTCTAAATGGCTATTTTCAAACAACCGTTTTGAGAACCCCAACATCTCGCATTGCGGGGTCATCCGCCGAAGCTGCAGCAGTACTGAAAGCATACAGGAGCAAACAATAACGTCTGGAATAGATGATGTGGTACAGACAATGTCTGGAATAGATTATCTGATACAGACAAGAACATCAGTCCCATGTGAGATTACTGCCATATAGGTTAATCCCATGTAGGATGGATAGGTCAGTGCCGTGAGATTACTGCTGAATAGGGCTGTCCAGTGCGAGATTACTGCTGGATAGGTCAGTCCCATGTGAAATTACTGCTGGATAGGCCAGTCCCGTGTAGTATAACTGCTAGATGGACCAGTCCTGTGTGTTATTACTGATGGATAGACCAGTCCCCTGTGGGATTACTGCTGGATAGGTGAGTCTTGTACGGGATTAATACTGAATAGGACAGTCCTGTGTGGGATTACTGCTGCATACGGCAATCTTGTGTGGGATTATGGCTGGGGAGGCCAGTCCTGTCTGGGATTACTGCTGGATAGGCTAAACCTGTGTGGGATTACAGCGGGATAGGTCAGTCGCATGTAGGATTATGGCTGGATAGGTCAATGTCATGTGGGATTACTGCTGCATATTGCAGTCCAGTGTGATATTACTTCTGGATAGATCAGTCCCATCTGACATTACTGCTGCATAGGTCAGTCCCGTGTGGGATTACTGCTGGATAGGCGAGTCCCAAGTGAGATTACTGCTGGATAGGCCAGTCCAGTCTGGGATTACTGCTGGATAGGTCAGGGCTGTGTGGCATTACTGCTGGATAGGCCAGTGCCATTTGGGGTTACTGCTGGATAGGTCAGTCCTGTGCCATGTGCCATGGGGTTACTGCTGAATAGGTCAGTCCCACATGGGATTACCGCTGGATAAATCACTCTCGTCTTGGATTACTGCTGGATAGTTGAGTTCTGTATGGGATTACTGCTGGATAGGTCAGTCCCGTGTGGCATTACTGCTGGATAGGCAGGTGCCATTTGGGATTACTGCTGGATAGGTCAGTCCTGTGTGGGATTACTCTGGGACAGGTCTGACCTAGGAAAACATGAAACATGTCCACCAAGTTTTATAATCATCCCACGAAAGGTTCAACAAACTTTCCATGTACAGATCTGCATGTAAATTTTGGCCCAACAAAAACCTTATCAATGGAAATGTACAAAGTCTAAACTGCGATAATTAGGACAAAAATTCATATTTAAGGATAGGTGAGTCTTGTACGGGATTAATACTGAATAGGACAGTCCTGTGTGGGATTACTGCTGCATACGGCAATCTTGTGTGGGATTATGGCTGGGGAGGCCAGTCCTGTCTGGGATTACTGCTGGATAGGCTAAACCTGTGTGGGATTACAGCGGGATAGGTCAGTCGCATGTAGGATTATGGCTGGATAGGTCAATGTCATGTGGGATTACTGCTGCATATTGCAGTCCAGTGTGATATTACTTCTGGATAGATCAGTCCCATCTGACATTACTGCTGCATAGGTCAGTCCCGTGTGGGATTACTGCTGGATAGGCGAGTCCCAAGTGAGATTACTGCTGGATAGGCCAGTCCAGTCTGGGATTACTGCTGGATAGGTCAGGGCTGTGTGGCATTACTGCTGGATAGGCCAGTGCCATTTGGGGTTACTGCTGGATAGGTCAGTCCTGTGCCATGTGCCATGGGGTTACTGCTGAATAGGTCAGTCCCACATGGGATTACCGCTGGATAAATCACTCTCGTCTTGGATTACTGCTGGATAGTTGAGTTCTGTATGGGATTACTGCTGGATAGGTCAGTCCCGTGTGGCATTACTGCTGGATAGGCAGGTGCCATTTGGGATTACTGCTGGATAGGTCAGTCCTGTGTGGGATTACTCTGGGACAGGTCTGACCTAGGAAAACATGAAACATGTCCACCAAGTTTTATAATCATCCCACGAAAGGTTCAACAAATCTGCATGTAAATTTTGGCCCAACAAAAACCTTATCAATGGAAATGTACAAAGTCTAAACTGCGATAATTAGGACAAAAATTCATATTTAATGTCATATTTCTTAAATAGCACATGCACATCCTCGAATCACATTGAACTTGGGTAGCAAGTGTCAAACTCATCCAATAAAAGCTGACAGCTTCAGAAAACTTTCCATGTACAGGTGTAGATGTATATATATGTACATTATCATTGGCAGATTACTTAGACAAAACCCTCAAAATTCGAACAAAAATTAATATTTCATCTCAATAATAGCACAGGTACATCCTCTATTCCTAAGAAACATGTGTACCAAGTTTCATAATCATCCAATGACCGTTGACAACTGTAGCAAACTTTCTAAGTACAGATGTACATGTGCACTTCAGCTAAACACAAATCATAGGGATTTTAACATTGGGGTAGTACCCCCAGGTGGAATACCCACCCCCATTTTTTAAAATATTTTTTCTAAATTTTCTGGATTTTTTTTTAATTTGCTAAACCAAACACCTTATCTCCAGGCCGGGGACACCAAAACCGACGACGACATCCTCTTTCCCCCCCCCCCCCCCCTCACAATATCTCCCCTTTACTTTGTAAGGCGAGAAAAAAAGTATTCAACTTATCATAACTTACATCATCATTTCCTGTAAGAGAAAACTCCAATCAGTGTCTCAGTTTTGTCATTTTTGGTTTAGTTCTCATTCTATTGACAGTTAATTCAACTTCAAAGTTCCAAACTGTGCATTACTCGATTTTGTAAAGAAAAATTCCATTAAATGTCAATAGAATGAGAAATGAACCAAAATTGATCAAACTGAGACACAGATTTCCAGTTGGAGATGTCTTCTACAGGAAATGATGATGTAAGTTACGGTAAGTTGAATACTTTTTTAAAAATAGCCATTCAAAAAAATGCTCACTTTTTTAAAGTAATTTTTTTAAATTCGAATATCTTTACAAACTTCAGGTTTACAGTGCACAAATTAATATATTTGGAATCTTAAGAAGTGTGCTTTCAACAAATGTATACATTACCATAGCTATGACACATACTTTGAGCTGTATAAAGACAAATTCTAGAGGGCGTGTAAAAATGTGTGCATCAGGACTCGGTATCCTTAAGGTAAGTGATGTCAAAACTCTTCCATTCTCCTTTCAACCTTTGTAATTCCATTTAATATATACAAGAAGAAATTAATTAACTACATGTACCTATAGGATGTTTGGTCATTGAATCCATTACTGCTGTCCTGTTGGTTGTCATTGGTCAGATGGTCATCACCTGACTTGTAGGTTGGTCGACAGTGTGAATAGTTGACCAGGCCAGATCCACATCCACTGCGACAGCCTAAAGACAGCAATCAACAGGTGAAAACAATAACAAATTACAATTTACATGAACTATATAAAAATATGTTAAACAATGAAACCAGTTTTAGTCAACCCTGTATGTGGCTAGAATATTATCTCAACTCAGAATGCGGGCTCTGGTTCTGGTTTCCAGAGTATCAAAACACAAAAATACTGGGTTGAATGGTCATTGGAGTTAACCATTTATTGAATACAGGGATTAATATTCAAATTAGGTGAACTCAGTTAAAACTCAGTATTTTGTCTCATGAGCAACCGTTCTAAAGAAAAGCCGGACTTGTAGTAATGCCTGGAATAAGCAGCCTAACTAGTGGGCTGTATATACAATCATACCAACTTGAAGTTGATTCTCAGGCGGGTCTGTATCCCAACAGGTCTCATATTGGCAAAACCATGTTCAACCTAAGTTTGTGATGTTTAGCACCACGCTCCAGTCTCCGAAACATAGGACATATACCTTGTTTACACAGGTTCAGACAATGTCAGAAGAGAGTGGATGAACCAGTACAAAATCATGGGGTGAAGAAATCTGACTGTTTAGACTTCACATTCTTGCGATGTTCACACAACCAGACCTTCATAGAATTTAGCCTAGCTGATGTACTATATTCAGTCTTACCCTGTTCACACAGCCAAAACTTGGGGTGTTTAGCCTTGACAAACTGCCTCCAGTGCCAGCCTTCCTCTGTCCAGTACACCTTCTCCTCATAGCCCCCAGATTTGACAAACTCCATAAACTCCCCATTTGTCACCATGTACTGACTGGCCTCAAAAGTGGGAACACTACGACACAAAAACAAAAAAATGTACAAACATCTGCTGAAACTTCCCATTGAGAGGATTCCCATATCATTGATTTGACGCATATGCTGGGTGTGCATGTACAAATAGCGTATTATAGCCCATATTTTTTTTCAAAGTATGTTCGTGCATGTGCCATAATGATCCTGACTGGACAATGATCAATGTCATAGTCACGAATTGCAATCTTAAACACTCTTACAATTATCACAGTGAAAACATTATATGGTAACCAGAATGAGATAATTCAAAAAGTGCACATACTAGCAGGAGACCTCCCCATATTCATTATCCCAGCCATAGGAGGGGAACGTAGTAGGTTTACCATACGTCACATCCTGGCCTTCCACTCTCACCATATGGTTCACCTTGGCCCCTCTACCTACATTTGTAAAAGGACATACAAAATTCATAGAACACTTGTAGTATGAAAAGGCCATCCATAGAACACCTGTAGTATGAAAAGGCCAGCCATAAAACACCTGTAGTATGAAAAGGCCATCCATAGAACACCTGTAGTATGAAAAGGCAAGCCATAAAAACGTTTGCAGCATTGTCAGATCAGGCTCAATCCATTTTACTTTTCCCCATTTATCAATGTAGTCAAATCTCAATATAAACTTGATTGTTTCTTGCATTAAATTCTCAAAATTCTCAAAATTAAGATTGCCTCAAAAGCATACTGAATTGACACTATGATCAGATCATTGCTCTATCAGATTTATTGAATGGACACTATGATCAGATCATTACTTATTGAGTTGACACTATGATCAGACTACTTTATTAATTGGCCGTATCAAATGAGATCATTACTTGAATTGACGCAATGGTCAGATCATTACCTTATTGAATTGACATTATCATGACAGCATAACTTTATTGAATTGACACTATCAGATCATTACTTTATTGAATTGACAGTATCATCAGATCATTAATTTATTGAACTGACAGAATAATCAATACTTTATTAAATTGACACTATTATCAGATCTTTACTTTATTGAACTGACACATCAGATCATTACTTTATTGAATCGACAATATAAGATCATTACTTTATTGAACTGACAGTATGATCATTACTTTATTAAATTGACATCATTAGATCATTACTTTATTGAATTGACACATCAGATCATTACTTTATTGAATTGACAATATAAGATCATTACTTTATTGAACAGTATAATCATTACTTTATTAAATTGACACTATCATTAGATCATTACTTTATTGAATTGACCATATAAGATCATTACTTTATTGAACTGACAGTATGAGAATTCATTTAATGAATTGACACTATAATCGGATCATTACTTTATTGAACTGACACTATAATCGGATCATTACTTTATTGAACTGACAGTATAATCAGATCATTACTTTATTGAATTGACACTATAATCAGATCATTACTTTATTGAACTGACAGTATGAGAATTCATTTAATGAATTGACACTATAATCAGATCATTACTTTATTGAACTGAAACTATGATCAGATCATTATTTTATTGAATTGATATTTCGTTCCGATTATTACTTTGAATTGACACTATGATCAGATCTTTACTTTCTTGAATTGAAACTATGATCAGACCATTACTTTATTGAATTATAATCAGATAATTACTTTATTTAATGGACACTATGATCAGATCATTATTTTCATTCCTAAAATTTCTAAAATGCTGTCTTCATTTGACAGGGCTTGGAAATGGGTTCTAAAATTCCAGAACTTTCCAGATTGTCCGGGACATCTACCAATAACCCTGATTTGATCAATCAGTGCCTGGACCGGCTTTAGTGGGAATTCACCTTCAGCTCAGCCTCAGTCAGTAGAGAACTGGACTCAAAATCGAGATTTTAATAGTTTTGGATTTGTGAGAAAGCAAAGTGTATATGAAAAGCAATTATATTACCGTGTTTACTTGGACCATACACCCAGCCATCAGGTCTGGTTACCATGTCAACGGGGAGCTGACGAATGAGAACAGAGGAGGTCTCCAGATGTATCCGTTCATGCTCCATACCCATGAACAGCGCCCACTGTCAGCAAAAATACAGGAATACAGACATATATTCAGTGGTTATTCGGATTATTCAATAGACCAATGATGTGCTCTGTTAGCTAAGTATATGTTTTGTATTGGTAACTCAGTGACAGAAATGATGTCCCAAATACATGAAAGAAGAAGGTTTAAAAGGCAAGACATCTCATCCATATTATCTGTGTTTTCCAATATAAGTCTGAGAATGTGATCACCACCCTGTGAGACCCTCGCACAGTCTGAGAATGTGACCACCACCCTGTGAGCCCCTCGCACAGTCGGAGAATGTGACCACCACCCTGTGAGCCCCTCGCACAGTCTGAGAATGTGACCACCACCCTGTGAACCCCTCGCAGTCTGAGAATGTGACCACCACCCTGTGAGCCCCTCGCAGTCTGAGAATGTGATCACCACCCTGTGAGCCCCTCGCAGTCTGAGAATGTGACCACCACCCTGTGAGCCCCTCGCACAGTCTGATGTGACCACCACCGAGTGAGCCCCTCGCACAGTCTGAGAATGTGACCACCACCCTATGAGCCCCTCGCACAGTCTGAGAATGTGACCACCACCCTGTGAGCCCCTCGCAGTCTGAGAATGTGACCACCACCCTGTCAGCCCCTCGCACAGTCTGATGTGACCACCACCGAGTGAGCCCCTCGCACAGTCTGAAAATGTGACCACCACCCTGTGAGCCCCTCGTACAGTCTGAGAATGTGACCACCACCCTGTGAGCCCCTCGCACAGTCTGAGAATGTGACCACCACCCTGTGAGCCCCTCGCACAGTCTGAGAATGTGACCACCACCCTGGGGATACTTGGAAACGTACATACTGATAATTGAATTAACATTTGGTGGTTGCTTTTACCCTTTCGGATTGGATGAAAAAGTTGGCAAATCCGGGTTCTGCCTCTATCTAGATTAAAATGCCATGGAGAAAACTATATATCCTACCCAGGGACTTTCCATGGTAATCGGTAGCTCTAGTGGGGTTTGCTCGATGACACTGAGAATAATGTTACGGACTTGTCTTCTATACTCCACCACTTCATCGAGATCTGGCCATTTGTATGATCCGCCCATACGGTAGTTCTCCTGAACAAATGAGAACAGGAAGCTTAAGTTAACCAGCATATTTATCATACAATATAGAATTTATAAATTTACGTAGATAATGATCATGATATTACAGTGAAACCTGTGTATACCAACACCTGGGTAAACTGATCAACCTCTAAATACTGACATTATCCATGGTTCCAATAATTAATTTAAAATATTTTGAACCTTGAAAAACCAGAACACTCAAAACTGACACTAAAATCTGGTCCCAAGCATGGTCCATATGCAGATGTTCCACTGTACAACAATGAATATAAACATAACATTGGAGAGTTTACAAACTGAGTTCATTTTAATCAGTGTAATTACGTTATCTGTTCTGTAACTGCAAACTAGTTTAATCAATACATTTTATGAATAGTGACCATGCTCACTTTTCATGGAGGCACTTCATGTGGACTCCTGCTCTGATTGGCTAATAATCAGAATAGCCCTGTTGGGTGATACCAATTTTATTTTTTGTTTCAAGGGTTGATTTTGAAAAAATTATAACATTTTTTTTTAAAATGGACATTTGAAATGTGTGGCTTTCTTTCTGCAGGTAGATGCACTTCCACTTAGCTGGCCCTGTCCATAAAGTGAAAATAGTATCACCTCCAGTATTGAGAAAAAAAAAATCTGACCATGAAACAACAAATCAATTGATGTGGCCTTGGTGGGATTCTTGTGAAATCACAATGATAGTTTACGTCAAAATTAGAGGATACAAGATTCTGCCACTGACCGTGTCATCCCAGGACATCTCATCAACCCCGGTCTCAAACATCGTCTCAAATTCCAGGTTGACTCGCTTCTATCGGGGGCAAACACAAGGATAGTTTGTGAATTATATAGTAACCCATAATATAAATATGGGAAATAAGCATGTCGAAAACTGAAAATTTATTTTCAAGAAAGCTGCCAGCCATGCTACATGTAAATTAATGTTCTTGCAATTACTATAAATTGCACATCCCTGTAGTTATATTGAACAAAATAATCACATTGTCTTCCTCTGAGATAAAATGATTAATAATCAGTAACTGAAGATCATCAAGGAAGGGAGATAAAACATGTGAGAGAGATACCTGAATGAGCCCGGCCAGCATGAGTTTGTTGATGAATACACATGATGTGTGAGCATAGTAGAAGATGAGTGGGAGCCTCAGACGGTCAGGACATTCATAGAAGACGGAATCATCTGAAATCAAGCAGAGTGAGAATGTCAATAGCATGTTTATTGCAGGATGGATAGTGTTACCATGGCTACGGTCTACAGAACTTAAAAAGGTAAAGTTAGGAACACAGAATTCATTGAATAAGGCTTTGCAGATGAATTCCTTTTTGCAGGTGTTATGTTTATCATCAGCACAGGTCTTTATATAATAATAATGATGACTTTATTGCAGACTGAAATCATCTTCAGGGTATGGTAGTAAACTATCAGTACAAAGCAGTGTACCATCTACACATCATTAAAGATGTATTCATGCCATCATCACAAGTTTTCAACACTGGAAAAATATATCAAGAAAATGAGATTGAAAATGAGTAAATATTTCTTAGAGCAACTGAACAGAGCTAGGTGTTGGAATAAAACATGATCAATTTCCTTGTATAATATTTGCAAAAATTATAGAATTTATAGAAATTTCATTAAAAAAAACATCACAAGTCTCCGTAAATTCAGAATTTTTTCTAAAATTAGAAAAAGTTTCACAACTTGTCTTACAACAAACTATCACTATTAAGTGAATAAAAAAAAGTTAAATTGCGGAATTATATCTTGTTATAGGAGATATTTTTCTCGTTTTCAAGTCCCTTTTATTTGTTGATTGCACACATGTACAATGACTGACCATTGTATCAAACCGACCACCAATTACATGTATGTTAAGATTTTATATAACTTTTCACCGGCATATGTCGATATATTGTAAAATTACCTTTCAGGGAAGTAAAGAGACTCTCATTCAGATCATAACTGTTGTTAAAGTATGCTCTTATTTCTCTGAAAAGGAAAACATCATAAATATCCAATTGTAAACATGGGGCTCCACCTGATAAATCGAGCCCTTTTGGGGTTGCAATTCGTAGAGGGGTGACAGAATTAGACAAACTTAACATTGACGACTATACACAAATTTCAGCCAAGATATATTGGGTCATAAGCTCGAACACAATATATCAGTATCGGTGAGAGTTAGTTTTGGAGATAGAATGGGGCTCGACGCCCAGGGGTTGGGGACATGTTCCTGAGGGTAGTCGATGGGTTGAATAAGTGTAGCATGGCATAAGCTTCAGAAATAGATGAGGGTTAGGAGTCAGGCCTTAGTTTAGGAGAAAAAGGGTGGGGCTTGGTGCCCCTGGGGTACGGACATGTTACAAAGGATAGTGGATGGATTGAATAAATGCAGCATGATGCAAGCTCCAGGAATATATTAGGTTAGAGGGTTGAGAGAGGCTTACTTTAGGAGATAACAGATGGGGCTTAGTGCCCTGGGAGTGGGGGCATGTTCCCAAGGGTAGTGGATAGGTTGAATAAGTGCAGCATGGTGAAACCTCCAGGAATATATGAGGGTAGAGGGTCAAGCGGGGCTTGGTTTAGGAGATAGAGGATGGGGCTTGATGCCCCAGGGTTGGGGACATGTTACCAAGGGTAGTGGATGGGTTGAATGCAGCATGGTGGAAGCTCCAGGAATATATGGGGGTAGGGGGTTGTGGCGAGGCTTAGTTTAGGAGATAGAGGGTGGGATTGGCGACTTGGTGCCCCGGGGTGGGGACATGTTCAGGAGGGTAGTGGATGTGTTGAATAAGTGTAGCATGGTGTAAGCTCTTGGAATATACGAGGGTAGGCGGTCAGATGAGGCTTAGTTTAGCATGTGGCAGATTCCACGATAATCTAGTCCACTAACTCCCATTTCTGTCCGTCCTTGACAAAATATGACATTAGTGAGACCAATAGCTTTAAAAATATCATAAACAAACAATGTGCCCTGTACCTTACTATCTAAAATGTGTCACTGAATTGCATAAGATGAAAATAAACAGGTGCCCAAATGAATTCTTTGTACAGCTTTTAGTTTCTAAGTGGAACAAAACACAAATGACATTAGTAACATTTGTGTTACTAATGTCATTTTTCCGTCAAAATCTATTTTGTATATGTACAAGAAATTTCTTATAACAGAAACACTTGCATAAGCTCAGTGGAATTAGGCCAAGCATATTGATGTATCTGTACCATTGTCAGTGTATGACATCACCCATGCTGTAATATTGAGCCTTTTCAAAAAAATTATAATGTCATTTCCGTAAAGCGAGTTGGGACGGAAATGACATTAGTAACATTTTCAAACACCCATAGTATCGATGTATTGGTATTTAATACACTCACTGGCAATGGTACATACATGTATATCTTAATAAGGTCAAGCTAGTACCACTGTAAATCTTTAATTGAACAATTTAATTAACATATTTGTTTTGTGGTGAATATTCATATTGTACTGAAAGTTTGACAATGATTAGTACAAATGACATTAGTAACATTTACATTTCTGTCTCTCTATTATACTGCAGATGAGAAATGTGCAGTGTAAAACTGTTTATATGCAGATATGCATACATTACGCAACATTGGTGGGTTTAGCAAACACTGTCAAGAAACACAGTTAGTTTTTTAACATTTTTAATGTTACGAACGTCATTTTTCGGTGAGAGGGAAAATTGGACGGAAAGTGGACTAGGTTATCGTGGAATCTGCATGTATCTCTAGGATGGGCATGCCGGCATCACTGTCTGCAAATTACAGGGCAGGATCGATAAATTTCTTCAATTTTTCACGAATTTTTCTTGGACCTGTTCTTGTAATTTAAAAAGTTAATTTAAACATATTAAATATATTTCCGTCTCCTGATCCTACCAGTGGAACTGAACTGCTGCTGCTTTACAAACATGACAAAAGAAGCCTTCTTGGCCTTTGTCAAGATGGATAATTGATATCAAACAAGGAATTTATTTTAACTGCTAAGTTTGTGTCCTATATAGCTACATTATTTAATAATTCAAGCTATAAACCCTCTTGTAAATATCTGAGCACTTTTTCATCTTTGCAAGGTATAGTCAATAGAGCCTAACAGTGGTCATCTCTCTGATATGCATGTCTGATAATAACATGAATAACATCCTCGAGTCTCTAAACTTGTTTAAACAAAGCCCCCAAATCTGGGACACTTAATATGTAAGTAATTTCAGGGGACGATTTCATGAAACCTCATAGACTTGACCTTTTCAAGGGCGATTTTAGCACTTGACCAATTGCACTTTAAAAAATTCTCAAGTTGTATTTTAACAAACCTTTTTGGCTGCACTTGGTAAGTGACGTTTGAAGCGAACTTTTTCGAATAAATATTACCACACAGAATCAAGTGTATGCTCAAAATACTTGATGTGCAGGAGCCGATCGGTAGAATTTCAGGTGTTAAATAAATATATCTGGGCATTCTAGGATGTGAGATGTAACATTGCCCATGCCATGCATGCATGCTTATTTTTCGACACCATCCCCCTTCATATTGGTCATTTCAAGTATGTTTTCATTTCAAGGGCGATGTGCAAGAGGTCCGACCACACTTGAACTCAAGTGTGATTTCAGGTTCAAGTGAACTTTCATGAAAAGCAAAAACTCAAGTCAAGGGAGGGTTTCAAGTGCACTTAAACTTTGAAGTGCAAAAATCGCCTCAAGTGAGGTTTCATTAAATCCAGCCCTGGTCATTCACAAGTCAATCTGTCAATTCTCATGAATGTCTTCTGTGTATTTCTTGAATGCCATATCAATTTAAGCTGCATTGACCTACTCAGCTTATAACTGGGGCATACTAATTAGAGTGTTTAAGACCTAGTCCATTTTTTTTACCTTGAACAAAAGCTAGGTCAGGTACATGTAAGGTTATATATAATAGATCAGGGGACACCAGATGTTACCTGTACACATTCCTCCAACATGGTACATTAAACAGCAGAAAATAGTTTCCAAATACCGAGAGATAATTCTAGATTAATATTGACCGAGTTTTCCCTACAAACACACTAAATGGCAGGTACAAGTATATGTACAAGTAACTTACCCAGTATTCCAGTTTTCCCATCTATAATACAGTAATCCCTCCAATAATTCAAACCCCCTATCAAAATTCAACCACCTCAGAATCAGATTTTGGGCACACAATTTAATCAGTCACAGGTTCTAATAAATTGGATCAACCTTTAAATTCATTGAAATAGTGAAGAAATAATGGATTATATATATGATTTTGAACCATTTTGTCATCATCGTGTTCTAATAAATTTGATCACCCCAGATTCCAGGATGGAAAATTTCACATCATGTGATTGAATTATTAGAGGGATTACCATAGATAATGATAAATCTATTCTTAATTAGTGATTCCAGATGATCCATGACTTGGTGTATCATGCTACCAGACCACCTTTGAATATCCTTAGTGAAAATCTGGATTCTCATTAAAATTTGACTGATTAATGGCCAACAGAAAATTTTATCTAGGTTATGAGGGAATAGCAACATGACAGGGGAGAGTTAATGAATATCTATCATAATGATGCTCATGTAATTAAACGTATTTAGATTAACATTATCAGGTTTCGAGTTCATCCTTGAACAGAAAACATTTCTGAGAAATGTGGGTATACATGTAGGTATCTGTAGATTGGGAATTGTTTTTTTATCTGGATTTAAATACATGTACAAAATGAAGCTATGATTTCAGAATAAAACTACCAAAAAAATCAGTTTGTGCAATAATGCAAGAAGACTTGGGTACTAGGGGCATTTTTTGGTGGATAGGTACAGCAAACATTGTTCAAGGAGGACTCACTAGCCCAGAAACAAACTTACTCCTTGGTACAGTTGCTGAGATCAGGTGGCTTGAGCGAGGTAAAGGTGAGTTGTCCGGTGAGAACCTTCGTTAACATGGTGACTTGAGGACAGGTGTCACCAAAGTTCGAAGGTGATTTGATGTTATTATGGCTGAAGGATAGGTGTTAGGATGGCTGGATTCCAAGCTTCTGAAAGTGAAAAAGGCAAATATTTTTAACAGCATAATCTTAAATTCATGGTATAGTGGCCTACATGTAGAAATTCAGAAAGTGAAAGAAGAAGCACAATTTGCAAATGGAGCTTTCATCGGAGGATTACAACATGTAGTAGATGTAAAATAATTTCTATCAACAATGTTTTCACCAATATCAGCACTGACTCTTCTCACTGCAGTGAAACTTTGCTTCCACACATGTATCTAGACTCATTTAGAATATTTTCCTGTGGGAGTTTGAAGAAAATCTGTGCACAATTAGAGAAAATGCTAACACCTTTCAGGTTACACTGGACATTAATGACCAATGCCGAATGCAATAACGCTGAGGCCAACGTCATTTTATCTCCAAATTACAAGACATGGTCGATTAATTTCAGCTTTTAGCAAATTTTTCTTGGGGGATAAATTTACTCAAAATAATTTACATGCAAGATGCCATGCAAAGTTTGACTGCAATGTGAGAATAATGGGTGCTGGTACACATGCATTAATGGGTGCTGGTTCACATGCATTAATGGGTGCTGGTACATATGCATTAATGGATGCTGGTACACATGCATTAATGGGTGCCGGTGCACATGCATTAATGGATACTGGTACACATGCATTAATGTGTGCTGGTACACCTGCATTAATGGGTGCCGGTACACATGCATTAATGGATACTGGTACACATGCATTAATGGGTGCTGGTACACCTGAATTAATGGGTACTGGTACACATGTACATGTATTAATGGGTGCTGGTACACATTTTATTGATGGGCATCAGTACACCTGTATGTGTGGGTTTCATTACACCATTTCAGGGGTCGAAATCATACCTGCCTGGTTGCCCGAGACAGCCTAATATTGTTACAGGCAATTCTCTCTTGTCCATTCAACTTCCGTGTGCAACCCCAGTTTACTTAAGTAGCATATAAACACACACGTTACAAGAAACAAGATAATACTGCTATGGGCAAGCATGTTTTAACAAATCTGATTGCATATACTAATTATTTGACCCTGAATGTACATGTATCTAATGAGCACTGATACACATGTATTTATGAGGGGTGGTACACATGTGGGCACTGGAACATTGATTAATGTGTCCCGTCTACATATACATGTGTATTATAGGCACTGGTTACCTTTAAGTTTAATAATCAGTGCTGGTAAACATGTATTAATGGATGCCGGTACACATGTATTACCGTATATAATTATTGATGGTGCACATGTATTAAAGAGTGCTGGTACACATGTATTAATGGATGACTGCCCACATGTATTTATAGACACTGGTTACCTGCAATAATCAGTGCTGGTACACAGATATTAATGGATGCCGGTACACATGTATTAATGGGTTTTGGTGCACATGTATCAATGGGTGTCGGTACACATGTATTAATGGGTGCCGATACACATGTATTTATAGGCACTGGTTACCTTTAATAATTGGTGCCGGTCCACATGTATTTATAGGTGCTGGTTACCTGTAATAATCAGTGCTGGTACACATGTATTAATGCGTGTTGGTGCACCAGTACACATGTATTAATGGGTGCTGGCAGTTTTTCTTGAGATTTACGCCTCATGAGGCTGTGAGCAAAATCTCCATCTTGTTTGATAAATTTTGCATTGAGACAAAATGATTACTGTGCGCGGTGAACGAGAGATATCCCCTCAGCTGTTGTATTCGACCAGCCCATGGAAACGCATAGATCGTTATTCACGTGATTCATCATTGTCCACTATTTTTAATGATGTCCGGTCACATGAAAAAATCACAGGATCTTGTAGAAGGTACTTCACGGGAACTGGAATGAATACAGTGATCCCTTTGCTCACCGTGTGCGCTGAAACCACACAAGAGCTATACCCTGATACAACAGCTGTTTGACGCCATGCGTGCGTTGGCTTAGGGGATAGCTCTTGTGTGTGCTTAAGTGACACAAAGGTTCATGAAGGACCCTGGTGCCAAGTATATATAATAAGTCTATAATACTTTCTTTATTTCCTTATTACAATAAAATATTGTTGTGGTTTCCTGGTAATAAAATATGATCTGATTGATTGAATCATATCAGAGGGGTCCAGTTCCATACATTAAACCACCATTTCACCTCTGGAGATAGACCAGCCCAGAAGCAGCTTTGAAAATTTGAAATCGCAGCGTTGAAAATTTGAAATCGATGATGATGGTTTATTTGAAAGCCAAATTTAAATGGCCGTTGAAATTAAGAAAATGTCCGTCCCTTGTCCATTTTCATGTCCATTTAACGACATCTGGAAGATGTTAAACAGGCTACATTATTTGATTATAGATCATTTCTGCACAGTAGAAGGCTCTCTGCATTGGTTTTGATAAATTATGGCATTATACCTTTAAGTTCACATTTCTTGAACACTGTCCCTTAAAAGTTTCTTTTCCATTTTCTCAATTTGATGAAAAACGAAGAAATATATGATGGAAAATGTCCATGGAATTCCAAGTAAAGATGAATGAAGGTCTACCTAGATACATGTAGAGCATGACAGAGCACAGAATGCATCCTAATGAGAAGTGCAGATCCTGGTCATTCAACCTTTTTTAACCAGGAATTACAGTGAGTGACTTCATAGGGTTTAACGTGGCTTTCAACATTTTTTCAACTAAATCACGACAGGGAAGAGGGGCGGGGGTATCCACGTGTAACAGAGCAGATCTAATGCTGCCATTTTATAGTGCTGTTCCACTTAAAATATTATGTCATAGGCAGACATGACACCCCACTCAGTCACATTATACGGACACCAAGCGAACCAATCCTTGTCCTATCTAAATGCTGAGCGCAAGCAAGGAAGCAATAAGTTCCATTTTTCGAGTCTTTGGTATGACCCGGCCTGCGATTGAACCCAGTACCTACCGCTTACATGGTGCAATACACCGGAATTACCAGTTTTATTCCCTATCAAAAGAGTTATAACTATGTATGTATACTGGTGAGAAAGGCCAAAGTAGCCATAATACGGTTATGTGGGTCCTGATAATACTTCTGATCAGGATATGTTCTCAATTTACGGTGTTTATAGTCAGTTCCCTATTATAGTTGTGTGGCATCATGTTGTCAGCAAGACAGAATACATTGGCCACAGATCTTGTCTTCAAAACGCACTTCCTACTGGAGATTGTGTTGTCATGATTTATTAACCACTTGCCAAATCTGGCAAGCTTGATGCTATTAAAGGTTGTAGGACACCCCCCCCCCCCTTCTACAATCTCCGCTCTGGGCATATTTCTCTCCCCTCCCCCCAACCCTATCATGCCTATTGTCAGATATTTAAAAGACAGCTTATATCATTTTGTTTCCTATATACGGTTTCGAAGAAGCATTAACCATCAAAATCTGTTACTTAAAAATCTTATGATTTTGATTGGTCGGTGGTGGCCATATTTGTTTACGGCGACACTTCACTTGAGGATTATTTTTAAACCTCGACCCATCGATCATATATGCCAAGTATCACATCGTTCGGTTCAGTGGTCTCCTCGAGAGGTATACCATAGAAGGTTTATTCTCTTCTTCTGGCCCATGTACTGGTCTGGTGAACAGTCGCTTGTAACCGATCGGAAGGTTTTCATATCAAACCTGCAATCAAATGTTTGAGATGGACACCCAGAGTGAAAAGCTCTATTATTCATTCATAACATTAAATCTAGCACAACCTGTTTTAGACGTCATGCCAGGAAACACTAGATGTTATCTGGTTCTGAAATGCACTCTTTTCATCCTTCCCATACATGTAGATACCGGTACTAAAATGAATTAGACCAGGACAAAGGTGATTTATAAACTATTATTTGTGTATGTATAGACCAGCAATCTACAGGATAAACAGGATCTTTGTACAAATTGATCAATGGGATCCAGTCTCTTCCATTCTATTTATGAACCTTGATATTTCTGGGAAATGTTACAGAACATTCAGAATAATCTAGGTCAATTCCGGGTAATTTTCCATCATCAATACATTAAAATTTTGTATAAAAATAAAAAATTTCAGGTAAAACCAACCAAAATATATCTCAGCCTTTTTTCTCATAACAGTGCATGAACAACAAATCAGTGTTTCCTCCCTGCACATGCTGGAATGCAGATGCATCAATTGTGTTTTTTAACATTTAGCCCTGCAGTAACATATATGGTTAACATATAAAGATACAATTCTATTGGGATACCAAGTTGTAGATTCACGGACAGTAATTATATATGACTTTTCAGCAACTTTTTCCACACATGCAGTTGATTGATGGGGTATTTTAGTACGGTTCTTCTCGGTATTATGGTCATTCTTTTAAGGTTTTTGGAGCTTTTTCAAATAAATAGATAATAGTTTGTACTGAAACTACGGGAGACAAATCTGCTACACAGGAATGGGACTTTGGTGTGCTCTTCGTATCCAAATCTGATTTGGATCACGTCTGCATCCCAGATGAAAAGCCCACTTTTTAGAGGTTCCAAGAGTGATCAACATTTCTTCTATCTTTCTTCTGAATCAACACATTACTAGTCCACAGACTGAATTTCCGACAGTTTTGATAGGTTTTTGTGTGAGAAAACCAGATCTACTTAGGCATGCCACGGTCGCCACCTCAACAGTGTCTTTGAGTAACGGTGAATACATGCATTTGTACTGTAGCAGAACTTCTTTATTGTAGAGTTAGAAAGTGGCATTTGCTGAAATGTCGCGGATTAATAATTTATTAATTTGTTCTACGGTCCAAAAATATCTTCTATTTCAAAACCTGACAACCTTATACCTAAATGTATGTACCAACTAGCTAAGTTTAACATAGTGCCTCATCCCGCCTTTTAAAAAACTGGGCTGCCTACCAACCAAACTTTTCCCATTTGTTAATGAACAATTGCGTTTTTGAGTGTTAACCCATTGCAAATTGCATAAGTCATGGTTGAGAGATTACATTCACATTCATTTTCCACATCATCTGTCATGGTTCATCGGACAAAGCTGAACCATGACAGAAGAGGATTCATCAGGACTACAGGTAAGAACAGTCATTTATTAATAGACTTTCCAAACAACAGCATTTGTGACCTCATCACCCTTTCGAAATATACCCATATTTAAAAAATTAGAAGCCAGCAATGTGTTGTATATTTCATCCCCTTTCAACTCAAGTTGTGAGTAGCCAAGATAGTTTGACTGGAGAGACGCCTAGGTGTCCTTTCAGCGAGCACATCAAAGAGACCTTTCTACAGCATATTCCCATTATAAAGTCGGCTTTGTGAACCTGGCGCATGCTATAGCGCCCTCCATTCATTGCCTAGCTGTTACTTTAAATGGTTTGTTCGAGTAATAAATGTACTGCCCTGATCTGACTGCAGGGGCTGGTATGGAGTATATTTAAACCTGCATTATGGAGAATGCTTTTCTAGGGAGAATGAAGAAAGGCTTAGACTGATTTAAGCTCAATAATTCTGTGAAAACTTTAGGTCTAAAATGACATTGTGAAATTCCTGCACAGTGGTGAATAGTGACCCTATATGATACCATGGAGCTAGATCTCTTTTCTCGCACCATCAGTTAAATGCTACTAATGGTAGGCCTACATATAAAAGTACAAGATAAGATAAGATAACTTTATTGACACTAAAACACAGTCACATGGCTGGTTATATAGTCATTTGGCACAAAAGGACGAAAATACAACTGTCAGTGTGAAACAATAATATTTAACAAACAGGTTGAAGTATGTAATACTGTATATACATATAGCAGTTACCAGTTGGGCTAGCTGAAGTATAGATAGGCCTATACACATATTTCCAAGGAACTAATAAGTTTCAGTCTTCTGCAAGTTCTCACATAGTATCAGGTATTTGGCAGTGAGGATCAAAATAGATTTGGAGATAAGTTCCAAGTACCAAGTACCAATTTAATCTTTTCGGTTTTCTGTAACTTTGAGAAGTATGGAAACATTTTCTGTATTGACTATTGTATTGATGAATGGCACTCGTATATCCTTATAGCTTTGACATTCAAATAAGACATGGTATGTTGCACTGTGTAGTGCATACCGGTACATGAACATTCTGTGGAAATTGTGCCAACTCACTGGCAAAACAAGTTTAGGACATAAAGTTCAGAAAAGCAGAACGTGACTAATGTTATTTGTCCCCATAGGGAACTTGCATTTCATTGATTTGTATTTGTGTACAACCATAACAACGATTTTTCCTATTCAAATATATACAATGACTCGGCATAATTATTTTAGGAGATCTCCATGACTAAGAGTTTATGTCAGACTCTCCGGCACCATGATAATGCAGTTATCCAGTTATGTAACTGAGGCCATCCACAATAATATTTGTTTGCAGGAACTTTAGAAAAATTGGGCAGGTAGGTCGACAGGAATTTTTTTTTTCTTTTTTTTTTTTTTTTTTACTTTTGCTCAAAAACCTAGAAATAAAAAAATGTCTAACCAAACCTCTTTTTAACTGCAAAATATATGGGTTGGTAGCTAGGCCTACATGTATGGTTACTGAAAACAGAAATATTATTGTGGATGGCCCGAGGTCTTTGAACATATTATGGCAACTCTGTTAGAATGTTGCAAGATCCATAATATGCTTTTAGAATGATTGATCAATCTAAAAATACAAACTGAAAAGTAAGGAAAACAGTTCAATCTTGATTGGTAGCTTGATTTATTCTTAACATAATACCTTTCGTCCCATATACATGTATTAAATAAAAATGGCCAATGAGTAGACATGGTAGATGAGAAGGCATGTGAAGTGTCAAAATAGCAGGTCACCAGGATTTTGACCAGAATATAAAATCTACCTGTCCAAATATCACATTTTGAAAGATTTGGACTGCATGGTTACTTTGATGGTTTGCCTATCTCTCCCATGTTAAATTTTCCAATTCCTGCCTGTCCAAATTTGAAATTGTCTGTTCAATGGACAGGTGGATGGGTGTCTGGCTAAAAACCTGCTGGTCATTGGAGCGGGTGACACTAATCTGGTTACATAACAGAATGACATGGTAGTGATACACACAACCTGGTCAAGTACGTCATATATGTAATATTGTGTAACACATAGATAGTGACGTCATCTATTGTAAGGTTGCTTGTGCGCATGCTAAAATAAAGTAGGACATTTATGGCGTCTCTACATCTGTAGTCGTGTGTCTCATTTCTCTGCATGATATGCTGGAATGCTCGGCGAGTTATCGTCTGTCCAGGATATAACAATTGGCGACGAGGATGGGATCATAGTGTACCAAAACTTTATCACCCGAGAGAACATGTTTTGCATACTCAAATGCGTCTTCACATTTTGAAGACCACACCCACACTTTGGAATGGTTCAATAGGTCATAGAGGGGGTGAAGGTTAGAGGACAGGTTAGACACAAACTTTCCATAATAGTTAACCATGCCTAAAAATGACTTGAGTTCAGATACATTTTCAGGCCTACATGTAGTTGCCTTCTGAATTGCCTCTACCTTACTCTGTAATGGACGGATTCCCTCCGCACTCATAAAGTGACCCAGGTACTCCAACTGAGATTTGAAAAATTCACATTTTTCACCATTGAGACGAACATTGTGTTCCTTTAATCTTTTGAACACCTTCTTAAGAACCTCAATGTGCTCTTGGATGGTCTCAGTTGCCACAATGATATCATCTATGTAACACTGTACATGATCTATACCTGCCAGAATCTTATCAATGGTAGCCTGAAACTGGGACGGAGCAGTTTTGACACCGAAACAAAGATGTTTCGTTCCCAGCAAACCTCTCTGTGTGTTTAAAACCAGCAATTTTGCAGAATCCTCATCCAAAAATAACTGATTAAAAGCTCCAGTCAAATCCAACATCGAAAAAACTTTTGGTTGCGTATCATGTTGTGTGATTTTGGCAAAAACATCTTGCGTGTTAGGTAATTAGTACTCGTCATCAGCAATAGCCTCATTCACGGCTTTGTAGTCACCACAACCCTTACTCCTTGATTAGGTTTGGGGGATATGAACTGCAGGAGAAGCCCATTCACTACAATTTACTGGGTACAAAATATCAGACTTTACTAGCCTATCATACTCTTTGTTTACCCTCTCTTCAACTGAGTATGGCACCTGCCTAGCCTTCTGAAATACAGGTTTAGCACCCTCTTTTAACTTAAAAGATGCAGTAAATCCCTTTATCCCTGCATTTTCTGTAGAAAACAAGATGCTGTTTTCTTTCAACAACCTGTTGAACTCTGGAGGAAATTCACTAGATTGTGGGACTGAACTTTTTGGTTTGGTCTTCCCTGTTACTGAGAATTAAGCCCCTAGTTCTAAGTGTAGATGCTAGTCCATATGGAATAGGCGCAGTGTTAAATCACACTATGGAAGATGGTACTGAAAGGCCAGTAGCCGATGCTTCTCGAACCCGGAGTGCAGCCGAGAAAAATTATGCACAAATTGATAGGGAGGGTTTAAGCATTATCTACGGATTGAAAAAGTACCACATGTATTTGTATGGTAGAAATTTCAAGCTGATAACGGATCATCAGCCCTTGACACGCATATTCGGTCCCAAGATGGGAATTCCCCCACTAGCAGCGGCAAGATTACAACGGTGGGCCTTGTTACTTTCAGGGTATACTTACCGGATAGAATACCGTACATCAGAGCAGAATGCTAACGCTGACATGTTGAGTAGATTCCCAGTGGATGATCCGAATACTGCAGACAAAGATGAAAACTATGTTTTCTGTACGCTAGTTGATTCATTGCCAGTCACTGCAAAAGATATTGCAGATTGTACTGGTAAAGATCCGGTCCTAGCCAAGGTTTTCGACTATACCTTGTCAGGGTGGCCGAATTACTGCACTGATAAGGCGATACAGCCTTATTGGTCCCGTAGAAACGAATTGTCTGTAGATGACAAGTGTCTGTTGTGGGGAAGACGAGTGATAGTTCCACCCCCTTTGCAAAAACGTATGCTTGGTGAATTACACGAAACTCACCCAGGTATGTGTAGGATGAAGGCCCTTACCCGACAATTTGTTTGGTGGCCGGGGTTAGATGGAGACATAGAGGATATGGTAAGATCCTGTAGAGATTGTGCGGAAGCTCAGTTGGCACCAAAAGTGGTTCCGCTTTTGCTGTGGCCATGGGCAACAACACCTTGGCAGAGAATTCACATGGATTTCTGTGAAATCAAAGGCCAAAATTTTTTAGTAGTGGTTGACAGCTACTCAAAATGGCTAGAGGTGTTCCCTATGACAAGTACCACTGCAATGAGTATGATTACAGTGCTACGAACGTTGTTTGCGAGGTATGGTTTACCGCAACACATCATTTCGGACAACGGACCGCAATTCATCGCGGATGAATTTAAGTCCTTTCTGAAGTGCAATGGCATAGAGCACACTTTATGTCCACCCTATCATCCTGCAAGTAATGGGTTGGCTGAGAAGAATGTTCAGACTTTCAAGAAAAAGTTCAAGAAGTCTGATAAGTCATTATCACTTCACCATAAAGTGGCAAATGTACTTATGCACTACAGAAACACCCCTCACACTACCACAGGTATATCTCTGTCCGAACTCTTTCTTAAGAGAACCCCTCGAACTCGACTGTCATTGGTTAAACCATGTCTTCAACGAAAGGTCGAGAGACATCAGAATGCTTCGAAAATTCAGCGGGATGGAGATCATCCCCGAACTAGAACCTATGACATGTATCAGAGTGTACGAGTGCGAAATTTGAGGGGAGGAAAGGAAAAGTGGATACCGGGTACAGTAGTATCTATCAAGGGTCCTAATACTTACCAAGTCAGAGTCCCTGGGAACAAACGCAGGTTTGTTCATGCTGATCATATGATGGCAGATGAGTCAAATACTGGATTCACACCAGACCGTTCAGAGAGAAACTTACCTGATCAGGATGTCAATTTGGATATTCCACTGTCCGAACCATTCGTACCAAATTTACCTGATCATGTGCTAGATTCCAGGTCACATGACATAAGTGTGCCTAAGGTTCCCAGTCCAAAGAGTGGTAAAGATTCCGAGACTAGTCAGACATCATCAGTTCCTCCAATGCATGATGCTAATGGAGTAACCCCGAAACCTCTTAGAAGGTCAACCAGAGTATGTCAACCTCCTAAGAGATTAGATCTGTGAGTTGGGTTTAGTGATCTGAAATCACAACCTACATGTAAACTACTTTTGTATTTTTTATGTTGAATAACGGCTATGATTGTGTAACATGACATGTGAGTCATATTTCAGTTTAGTACATGTATAAGATGTTACATGTGTTAGCAATGGTTGTATTGCATGCATCTTTTCATATTGCTGAGATTGTTTGAGATATGATTTGGTTTATAAGTTTATTGATGCGTTCAAGAGACTGTCATGTATGGAACGGCTATTACGGTTCCTTATTTAGGAGGGAGGAATGTAATATTGTGTAACACATAGATAGTGACGTCATCTATTGTAAGGTCGCTTGTGCGCATGCTAAAATAAAGTAGGACATTTATGGCGTCTCTACATCTGTAGTCGTGTGTCTCATTTCTCTGCATGATATGCTGGAATGCTCGGCGAGTTATCGTCTGTCCAGGATATAACACTATATAAACCTATTAACAGTTCAATATGTTTAACTTTAATCTTCAAGCCACGAAAAGAAGAAACTAGTTAAGAGGGTACTTTATTCATATGAGAGAACTTCGGCCAATAGAAATCGCTCTACACCTGTACTGCTTTCAAAACGAGTGGTCTAACAAGTCATCTACACCTTTAAGACTAGGTTAGTCCAGTGACCGCAGCATTATTATCTAGCACATGGTGTTGGAATTCCTCATATCTACACATTGCCTAAAAAACTAGATACTGCAGATTTTTTTTTTTAAATGTTGGGGGTGGGGGGCAGTGATAAATGAGGAGAGGGCGGTGATGATAAACTATTACGTTAAGTTAGCCTATCACAGCAGATATGCATATGGTGACTTTGAAAGCATTCATTTTGTTTACATATATATAATAAAAAAAATAAGAATATATAAATATATATTTTATAAATTTATGCGCACATATATTCACTTGAATGCTACATTTACTATATCTGTCGAGAATTATAGATTTGTATATCTACAGTTCAACCATAGAAATAATATTAACCTTCATGGTTCAATTTTACATTGTGGATATAGCCAAAAGAGAATTATTACCGGATGGCCAAAATGTGCATTCAATTATCCAATAAATAGCAAAACGTCCAGCAAAGATATTTAATCAAAATTCTGATTTGTTACTTTTATTTTCCATAAATTAGATATAGATTTATTGGAAATATTTATTCGTATGCATTTAACAAGAAATATCCTGTAGGTGAACCATGCGTATCAGGTACGAATGTACCACCGCGCGGTAAGGCCGTATAAGATAGATAAGATAATTTTATTGCTATTGTTATGCCCATAGGGCTAAAAAGCAGATACATGAACATACATTAAAATACACATGTAAACAATACACATGACAGACAGAAATTTACACATATTTGACAAGACATTATAAAGTACATTTACATAGAAAATACACACACAAAACAAGCCATGCATGTATGTATGACATAAACAAGAACCATACATATTTGACAGCTTTACAAGAAGCATTTGTACAAACAACGTGGACGGTACATATCAAGACAAATGCAATAAAGAAAGTCTTGCACACATACTTAAAACACACATACACATGTAATAATAATACTTAGGGCATGCATTTAAAATATGACTTAAAAATATATAGAATTATTATTATTTTATTATATATATATTTTTTTTTTTTGGAGACAGATAAAAGGAGGGTAAATCTGTATGAATGACCGGCTCAATCCGCCATATAGCTCACCATCAGGCCATGACACAGTAGATTCCATGACCCATAGCAGAATACACAGAATGAGACCATCAAGCCAATTTACTGAAACATGTGTATGTGTATTTTGCAACATGTTTGGTAGTCACTAGATTATTTTTTTATAAGAGTAACTGACAGCTCGTTTGCATCATTTGTGTGAATATATGGCTTTAGGGTGCACATTAATTCATCCCTCTCAGCTTTAAGTTTTTGACAGGATAACAGAAAGTGTTTTTCATCCTCAATTACCCCACATACATTACATAGTTTCGCATTTACTGGATCTTTTGCGTATCTACCACGTAGATAACAAAGGAACGTATAATAGTTGTGCCACGGACTACCCATCACGGTAGGTATCCAAACAGATCTCTACCAGTGCAAACGATCTCTACCATCTGCACAACGATCTCCACCAGCTAATATTACGGGTTTACGAATAGTGGTATGTACCAATTTCAGCTTATTTTTCCAGGAAGACCTGAGTAATACTCGGAATGATATAGCGCAGCGTACGCCTAAATGTACGAGGAAATATATTTCGCTCTTGTTTCAAACGTGCGTCCTCTGATTATTTCATAATCAGGGACACTGATCGCCCCATCTACGATTCAGTATTGAGAATGTGATGAAATTTTCCGGTCTTTAATGTCTTGAATTGAAATCCTGATAGAAAGGGGCTACTTTATAACGAAATATTGTCAAATTCCAGTCAAATTTCACATATACGGGTAAAAATAAGCAAGTTTATGTGAAAATATGTGTGCTCAATGTAATTTTGGGAAATTAGAATTACAAAGATCTCTACCAATTCCTGACAACTATCTCTACAGGTTCGGTGCATGGAAAGTGTTGGACAAAAATCTACAAATCAAGTCGTATGAACAGGCCTAGTAGAACCAGAGATTTATTGTGCGGATTTGTCTGATGCCAAGTTGCACACGCACGCACGAAAGATGATCGAGTCAGTTCGGTCTTGTCATTGGGAGCTCGGTAAATTACGTACCGATACACAATGTGACCTTCGTCCGAAGGTTCGAAGTGAGAACGAAGAAATTGGCTTGATATAATGAAGATGATCTCAACACTCTTAAAATGAAAGCGTTTTATTTAACATTATTAATGTCCGAGGAGTTACACCATCATATAAGCTGTTATATTTGTAACACTCTCAGAAAGTGTTGAAAAAATATCTAACATTATACTACACTTTACTAGGCTGAATTTAACACTTGTTTAGTGTTGTATTGCTCATCATACTGCAATATAATGCCGGATATAAAACTTTTTTTTCAACGCTTTTTGTCAATTCTCGGACATTTATAGTGTTAAATACAACAATTTCAATTTAACACTTTCTGAGAATGGAAACGTTGTCCAGTGACCAACCCTAGATTTTGTGGTGTGAGTAGCGGAGGTGTTATCAGTATTTATTTATCAGTAGAACAACTTAAATAAATTAAATGGTCTTAGATCTAGATCTTAGATCTTAGGTCACGTCACACGTGTTTTTGCCAAAATCATGGAAAATACATTTTCTGCGCAGCAAGGCAAGGAATTCGAGGCATAGGCGTGCATTGTTTTTATTGGATCATAAACACAACGGAAAGTCGATAATAAATGAATAAATTTTATCTGAATTTACATTTAATCCAAATGTATGGTGTTGAAAATTGCATTTTAAGACTACGAAACAATCTCCAAACTCAGAAACCGTCATGTGAGCCATGCTGATATTTTTAACACTGTTTCCCGTCATGCGATCTTTTTATCATCGAATAATTGTGTGGGTCGTCGATCCACTTTTTTTATGTAAAAAGCTTCAAGAGTTTCTATCTCCATAGTTTTCGCGAGGTCATTAACTCCCCTGATAACATCTCTCATCGGAAAGATGAAATGTGTGTTACGGCAATAGAAAATATATGTACACAATTTGTGAAAGTTCTACATCGATCGCTTTATGATTACGTATAGTTATGACATGAAATTGGAATTCGTAGCATGTACTATTTCCTGAAAAAAAATGACCTAAATGGAGTCAGTTTATTTTTTCTATTTCAACCGCACCACGTATAGGCCAAACTGCCACCTTATCGTACCATCTCTTTTTTTCAATTTCAAATCGCCTTTATTTGTGTGCCGGTAAATGTATCTTTTTGTCGAAATCATCAGCGTTGTTCTTTTCCCCCAACGTAATCATGTTAGGGAGACCCTTATCAATAAATATATACGAAAATCAATAAAAACAAAATCATATTACCATGTTTGAGCGATCTCGCTCTATAAAATGGAGGAAAAAAGGGTCGTTTTTACTCAATAACTTTGATTCCTTCGTCATCAATGCTCCAAAACTTCAGGCGCATTAATCTATCTATTGTTCCTTGTCCTTTAATTAATTTGCCATTTTAAGAACCAGTCAATGTTGTTTCAGTAGCGTGACCGATATTTGGCCTATTAAATTAAATAAATAACAAGTTACTTTTTAGCAAACGACCTCTTTTACCTCCATTTTAGCGGGATCGCCCTAACATGGTAATATGATTTTGTCCCGGGCTTGATTTCCCTTGTAGACTCATTGGTTTCAGCGTATAAATCCCCCAGAATAAGCCTATCCCAACACTGTAAGCGCTGATAGAGATCGTTGTCAACTTCAGCACAGAAAAACATGCATATCACAAACCCATGGTAGAGATCGTTGTAAAATGAATAGTTATTTTGATTGAAATTCTTCTCCCAATCAAACAGGACGACTTTGAGGCTTAATTATTTTAGTTACTTGAACAATAAGCCATAATTAAAGGGACAAACACAGCTGATGTACAGTCAGATATGCCCTAAAATAGACCATTCTTTGATGATGGAGTCGATTCTCCTAATCGACATGGCAATCCTGTGTCCCAAATTAAAAAAAAAACGAAAATACATCACGCAATTGCACGTGCTATAAATCTAGATACTCATATGGGTACGCTGTGCTAGCCTATGTGGTTTACAGACCTTTTCGGTGCTTGGCTGATTATTTTGCCTTGACCGGGCATGCTCCTCTCCAAAATCTAACAATTTCTCGCTTCACGCACCGGTAGAGATAATTTCATTACGGGTAGAGATCGTTTGCACTGGTAGAGATCTGTTTGGATACCTACATGTACCGTGCCCGTATTAATTAGATGTTGACCTGGCGTGCTGACCAACAAGGAATGAAGGTGGACGATTTTTTTATCTCATAGGCCTTGGATACGCAGGTTGAATGCAAGAGAGGAAAATAGACATGCATGCGATTGTGAGAACATATTGTATACTTACCACTTGAATATATTCACACTGGCGATCACTCCACAAGTGCAGGTGCCAAACAACCAACTTCTGACTGGCGTGTCGATTCCCGCGGTATATATCGTAGAGTGCGCGAGCCCGACCTTGACGTCACAAGCACAAAACGAAACGATTGGTTTACGGTCCGTAGATAGTGACACACCCCTTCATACATGTCGTTTCACGTGGTTGGCAATGTTTACAGCAGTGGTCACGGTACACGGGGACCTTTTTGGAAATTTCACATGTGTAAACAGTTTAGGTTGTAGTGTAGTTGATTATTTTTGTCGTTAGTGCTAACATTGTTCAATCTTGTATGTATTTGAAAGTTCATCCTTTAAAATAGACATGAATAGGGCCTACCTGGTTCGACCATTATAGAAACCTGCATAGCTCAAATGTATGTGCGCCCGGGAAATGGAAGTAAAAAAGGAATTATACGACTTGGAAAGCTGTCCATCCTTCTCTGAGTTAAATTATATCACAACTGAAAAAGAAATTTCGGAAGTAGTGAAAAACACTCAAACACAATAAAGCATGTGGTGCTGATAGCATTAGTAATGAAATGATTTCTGCAATCTCAGTAAACTCAGATATAATATCACGGAATATTCCCCTGATTTACCATCTTGGTTTACCTAGATTGTGATTTCTGCAGCCTATCCATATATTAACGAGATCCTTCTCCGCTTATTCAACAAGGTTCTTTCCTTGGGTCAATTCCCAAAAATATGGGTAACCTGTTTGGTAGTATTAGTTAACATGTTAGACCCAAACTACAGTGGCATTACCCTGAATATTTGTGTGGGCAAATTATTCTGCTCTGTCCTTAATAATAGATTAGTATCCTATGCAGATAAAAATGGTCTAATTCCCAAGTCCCAGTTAGGTTTCAAAAAGGGCAACAGAACAGCTGACCATATTTTTGTAACGAAAACTTTGATAGTGTTACGTCAACAAAACGAAACAGAAAGATTTGTGAAGTCAAGGATTAACAATCAAATATTTATTTACAATACTAAAATCATATACAATTTAAGTAAGGTTAATACAACAAATATGTGAAATATAGTCTTATTGTTCAATGCTATACTGGTGTGCACTTTACAGTCCTTGTTGACGCGCAAAAATCACTCTTCTGTATAATGGTAATCCAACACTGCTCAGTTGTATACTGTCCCAGTAAATGTCCAATATCCGATAGCCTTCAATAAACAGCGTAGACCATGCAGCAGCCAACAGTCAATACACAGGAGTAAACCATCCAGCAGTCCGTAATTACAGGCAATGGTAAAGTCCAGATAGTAACACAGTATAACAGACCCACATAAAAGCCAGTTTGACTTTCCTGCTGACTGATCGCTATTTATACGCTATGAGGCATTCGAGATCATACTACCCAATCAAAAAGCTTCTAGAATACACAGCGTTATCGTATCATCTGACCTAGATACAATTTACAACAATCTTCTAGAAAGTTTCAAGTGACTAATCCACATAATAGTACGTAAACAAGCTTACGTCAATCCTATTATTCGAGAAACATCCACAATGTCTAATAATAGACTACAATGCCATGACAATAGACAAATATACTCTGGAAAAAAAACCAAAAGCTTTATGCCTGCTTTATCGACTTTAACAAAGCTTTTGATTCAGTGTGGCATGAAGGACTTTTCTTGAAACTCCAAAAGGCTGGTATATCAGGTAATATATATGATATACCATTAAAAATATGTACCTCCACAGTCAGTCTAGAGTTGAAACCAACATCTGTAATCTGTATGAGTGACACCTTCCCTGTAGCTAGGGGTGTACACCAAGGTAATATTTTAAGTCCGATTTTGTTTAATATCTATATTAATGACCTGTTAGAATTTGATAGTCATAATAATAACTCTCCTCGTATCCGGAGTGAGTGCGTTCAATGCTTAGCATATGCTGATGGCATCGTACTATGATCGCTGGATAGAAATGACCTACAGCGAAAGCTTGATAAACTTGGCATATACCTCACAGATTGGGGTCTATCGGTGAATATCAAAATAAAAAAATAAAAAAAATAGTTGCTTTCGGAAGTAATAAAAGCCTTAATCATAAATTTTGTATAGTCAAAGTTCAGATAGAATGTGTACACAAATACACCTATCTTGGAGTTGTGCTATACGCAAATGATCCTTGCTAGCAGAGCCAAGAAGGCATCGTTCTGCCTCAGAAACGCCGTCAATCCTACTGAACTAAACATTAACATAGCCTGTAAATTGTTTGACTCTATTATCCAACCCATTTTACTGTATGGTTCTGAGATATGGATTGGCTATTTGAACAAAATTTTAGATGCCAGTAATGTGGAAGTTATCCTTACACAAGAAAATGAAACTGAAATTGTTCAGAATAAATATTGTAAAAAAAATGTTAGCAGTCCACTTCCAAGCGACTAATTATGCAGTCCTTGATGAACTTGGAAGAACCCCAGTCAAATTGTTTGCCATCATAAAAAGTGTGAATTATTATACACATATTTTATCTGCCGACCCATCCTCGCTATTATATAATGCCTACTTCGAACAGGTCGAGAAAAACTGGATTTATTATGAGAAATATATTGTCTGAAGTTGGCTGCTATCACCTCTGAGAAAACCAATTTTGTAAATCCCGTAAGTAGTAGGGAGCACGCACAGAAGGGCCAATTGACCTCAAAAATTTGCATATGACCTCTGTGACGTCACAGCGACAGCCAATCAGAAGCGCGTATTTTGAGATGTGGGTGTGGCTATGTGTGTGCGCATGCGTGAGTTTTGGCGGGAAAGTTTTATGTTAATGAGGTCATTGGGTGCATTGGGACTATTCAAGATGGCGGCTTGTTTTTTCTAGGTTAGGGGTGGTCGGTTTCAAGATGGCGGCCGATTGCACTTGTTTGACCCTTCATTTGCATATTTTCAAGATGGCGGCTTGTTTTTTCTAGGTTAGGGGTGGTCGGATTCAAGATGGCGGCCTGTTTTTTGTAGGTCAAGTACACTTGCACTTGTTTCGCTCGTCCTCATTTGCCTATTTTCAAGATGGCGGCCTGTTTTTTCTAGGTTAGGGGTGGTCGGATTCAAGATGGCGGCCTGTTTTTTTTGTAGGTCAAGAAAACTTGTTTGGACTTGTTTGCCCCTTCATTTGCATATTTTCAAGATGGCGGCCTGTTTTTTCTAGGTTAGGGGTGGTCGGATTCAAGATGGCGGCCTGTTTTTGTAGGTCAAGGTCACTTGCACTTGTTTCGCGCCTCATTTGCCTATTTTCAAGATGGCGGCCTGTTTTTTCTAGGTTAGGGGTGGTCGGATTCAAGATGGCGGCCTTTTTTTTTTTTTGTAGGTCAAGGTCAATTGCACTTGTTTCGCTCGTCCTCATTTGCATATTTTCAAGATGGCGGCTTGTTTGTGTGTGTGATGGGTTTTCCCGAGTAGAATATGCAAATGAGGTGAAGGTTCATTGGTGTTGATTATTCAAGATGGCGGCTAGTTTTTCTAGGTTAGGGGTGGTCGGTTTCAAGATGGCGGCTTGTTAGGGTTCATTGGTGTTGATTCAAGATGGCGGTTAGTTTTTCTAGGTTAGGGGTGGTCGGTTTCAAGATGGCGGCTAGTTTTTGTAGGGTGGGAGTGGTCGTATTCAAGATGGCGATTTTTTCAGTGCATGGTGGGTTCAAAATGGCGGCCAGTTTTTGTGTCTCAGTGCATGGTGGGAGGTGGATAGAAAAACGTATAAAAGGAGTCCATTTTTAGGGAAAGGGGTGTATTCAATCTGACTTACCTTACCTGACCTGACCTGTCTCCCTGCCTGCCTGCCTGCCTGCATCCCTGCCTTGCTTGCCTGCCTGCATTCTGCCTGTATGGAATGCATGTACTGACTTGGTTCTGGGTTTTTTCCATCACGGTTGTGCGCAGGTGTATGACGTCACTTCCGGTCTGCGTGAATCGGGCGTTACCTGGGACTATGGGATGCATGTACTGACTTGGTTCTGGGTATTTGTCATCACGGGGAGGTCACGTGATCAGTTCAAGGTCATATCCATTTTTTATCGATATGTCAACCCCACACCCAGTCCATTAGATGCTCCTTCACCTAAGCTTCATTTTGATACCTCACTCGACCTGTGGTGTGAGTGAGTGCAAGAATGTATTCATCCGCGGTGATGCAGTCATGTCTGGCGGTGATTCGGTCTCGGGAAAAAGATTCCTTGCCCAATGCCTACGGACTTTACCGAAGATACACGGACTTTAACGAAAAGACACGGACGTACACGAAAAGACGCGAAGGTGAACGCCATTGTGGGAAACCTCCCACAGACAGGTCAGTACATGCATTTCTATGTTGTTCACGCATAATAAAAGGATTGATCTGTAATCTGTGTTGTTGTTGTTGCTCCCTTTTTTTTGGACTAACCCATCAGAATAGTACTATCACGGACTATACCCGTAGAGCTACATCTGGTCTATAAAACACGTCCCTCTGGATCCCACACCTTCATTTCTACAGAGCCATGGCGGATACCCAGCCCCATGCGACTCGCATTTTACAGTATGCCACCGTGGTGAATTCATTCACGGGTTACCGAGCAGTGGTCCGGTCCATGTTTGCAGATGGCGACGACAACGAGGGACGACGCCAGATCCTGAACGAGTTCACAGAAGCTGTCCTCCACAGAGTGCACTCGATGGAGAGGCGTGC